>PVLD010010976.1:0-67763 GCA_004027595.1 Dinomys branickii | reverse complement strand
ACCCAGGAGTACAGTTATTATCACAGGGAAGATAACTGATTGAGTGGTAGGGCAACGGAGATGAGGGAGGAGAAAAAACGAACTGATCAAAAGGGCCATCATCTGTGTAACCTGAGTAACAAAGATGAAGGTAACATGTAGGACAGCATCCAGAGCTAATTCCCTTCTATGTTCTCTATAATTCTGTATTTCCTCAGTCATTTTTGTATTAGCAGAAATGAAGATAACTTTATATTATACAGCATCCAGTGCAAATTCCCTACTATCTTCTCTATAATTTGGTATTTCCTTTAAAGTTTTTGTGTTAACTAATGTGAAGATAACTATGTAATACAACATCCAGTTCTAATTCCCTACTATATTCTGTATAACTTTGTATTTTCTGTATTGTTTGTGGCTTTTCTGGTTCATATGTCTCCATTCTTTTGTCTTTAAAATAAAATTTAAAAAAAAATGACTACTACTATTTTTGCCATTTGTTCAGCGTATAATTGTAAGATTTTCATTATTTGATTAAGAAGGTATAGCCATTTGATAAGAAATAATGTTAGGAATTTAAAAGCTGTCCTAAAAGCCCAGGTAAATAAATATGACAATCAAGTGCCAGCTCACTATGCATTGCATTCCATCTGAGGTCAAGTTCTTAGTTTGGAAAATTACCAGTAATTTTAAGGTCCTTCTCAAATGCCATACTTCTGAGGATGTGTTTTCCATTAGTTGTGTACAAACTTGTTCTTCTTTAAATTTATACGATATTTATAATCTTTATTAACTTGTGCTAATTGTCTGCATTTTCACATGTTTTTCCTAGACTCTCTCAATTATCTTTAACTGTAAGTGTTCTTCTTGACTCTGGAAATCTTATTTATGACTCCATTTCTGCAAGAAGTTGCTGTCTTGACTTCTGAGATTTCTCGTGTTTCCTTGCAATACCATTCCCACTCCTTCACCATCTTTTTCTTCCCTGAGACCTGGCACTGCATGAGATGAACAGAACTATGTTTGTCTTGCCTGCTTCTTTGCGCACCAACACTATATTGAAAGCTGGACATATGTTCCACTATTTTATCTCAAGTTATCAGGTTATGAACAGGTAGAATTATCAGCATGTAGCTTAATCCAAGCCAAGAAGAAACCTGACGTAATATTTTGAACTAGCCTATCTAAATGCACAGACTTTTAACATGATATTACTATTATAGAAAAAGGCATTTGAAAGACGATGAGAAATTTGTCAAACAATTATAGCCAATAGAAAGGGCTAACATTTTAGCTCTAGTCCATGAAACCTTGACAATTTCACCAGCTTCAGACCTTCACCAACTTCAGAGCTTGATATTGCCCTTAAGCTCTTTCAGTTGTGCTTCAAGTTATTCTCTTATATTTCCCACATTAGTTTAAGGTATATTTTGAGAGATTTTATCAGAAATTATGATATCTAAATCAGAAAATATATTGCAGGACAGATGATTCTGAGTTTCTTCATTTTTAAACTTTCTTAATAAATTCTGTCCTATGAAAGAATATACAGTCTCCAAGTGCTTTGAAAAAAATCACTTGAGAATTATTGGTGCATAAATACCACAGTAAGTTAAAATCATTTGTTAGCAAAAGATGTTTTGACATAATGTTGAGGAATTAGATTTGATGTTATATATAATTTTAATATAGAATCTATTTTTAATATTCTCCTAATAAAAGTGGTTTTCTACAAAGTATTTTAAAATATATCTTAGAACACTTAATCTGTTAATAAATCCCTAGATCTGAAGTCACATCAAATAATGTTTTCTTATATTCACTTTATTCTTAAATTGAGCTACCTGCAGTAGAATAAACATGAACTACATAAACACATTCATTATGATATTTTAGCTTTTGTGTTGCTCAACCTTTTATAGTGTGTCAACGCACATTTGAAATACTGTTTTCACATAGTGCACCAATTTCATTGTACGCTCCCTTTGATCTAAGCATATGTTACACACAGTGCTCAGTAATTCCAAACTGTTTCTTCTAAGTGAATATAACTGACTTCAGTCGTCCTTGAACATAACAAAACATTGATCAATAGTCTCATTTTCCTAAATGTTTATTTGTAAAACACGGTATAAAATACAGGACATAAAGGCTAAGGATTTTATAGTACAATTTTCATTGAATTTTTTTCCTTTTTGCAATTAAAGTAGAAGAAAACATGGTGAGATTTTAACAAGCTCGAATATGGCTTTTCATATTTTGTTGAAGAAATCCCAAGGAGTTTCTTTTCCTTTATTAAAACATAAAATTTGTGGTGTTTGGTATTTATTGTTCAATTGTTTTTGCATTTTTGCATACTGACATTGAAATATACATTATGTTAATTATAAAAGAAATAGGACTAAAATCATGTGAATTAAAATATTACTTAGTAAAGTATTCAAAATCCAGCTGTTATTTTCTTCATGTATCTAAACTTTAATGACATATTGTCTGTAGTCTACCATAAGACATTCTTGAATGTCCTTAAGAAAAGGAGGCAATCATTATGAGTGTACATAAGAATTCTATAATGGTATCAGATGCCTCAAGAATGTTCTGCAAAAATGATATCATCTTAAACTTTTTCATAAAATATACATGAGCATTTTTAGTCACAATTCATTATCATAATGCTGTGTCAACATTAATGAATTGAATTCAAAACAGTTTCTTTTGTTAGCTTAGTTATTAATTACCATATTCATTGATTTTTCTTATGTAATCTAATGTTCTACTGTTTTATTATTAGAAGATATATATTTATATTTAACTTGCTAAGCAGATATTACGTATTTCTCTACACCCCATCTCATGACCACTTGTGTTTATATATTTGAACTGTTTTGTGGTCATATATTTGAAAATTCAAAAATTATTCTCTGTAAAGTATAATACTCCTTCTAATTGTATTCGGTAAGGTTTATATGTGAGTAGCTAAAGTGAGGATTTACACAAAGTTAAAATTTTGAAATTTTACAGAAGATCAGTTGAAGACAGGAAAGTAACTGTGATAGATTAATGATGTTTTTTCATGTTACAATTGTGTGACTTTGCACAACTCAATACTTAACTCATTTGAATGACATCTTCCTAGTTTCAGCATGACAAGGGAAATAAATTGAAACTATTCTGGTTGTGGCACAATTTGTCCTTTTGCCCAAAAAGGGAAGAGTAAGTTATCTTCGTATTACCATAAATATAATAATAATTATCTCATTATACTAATGCAACTGAACATTCTGGATGAATTCAAGGAGAAATTGTGAAAAACTAGAGTTAAGATCCTAATGATAATATTTATTGTTCATGAAACATAGTATTGTTGTGCTACAATGACAAATATTTTAGAAAGTTCTGAAACGTTGTTTTACTTAAATATATATCTTTGTATTGAATATAAAAGTAAATAATGCATATAATATTCTAAAGGGTTTAGTTCACTAAAGAAATATAAATGATCGTTTTTATGTGCTTAGATTTAAAATATACATAACTTACAAATCTAGCATAACATTGATTTTGCAACGGTTGCCCATTTCCCTCAACAATCACAAAACCACAGATTTCACAGAGATTAGGCACTATTTCCTAGAATTTTGGTTCAAATTTACACATGCACAAACAAAAGTCCCACAGATATACATATACACACAAACTATGGTTTGTGTCTTAAGAACTAAGTCTCTGATCAATTTTGTCATAAAAGTTATTAGGCAATATATTGTCACTAAGAATACTTGTTTCAAATTATATTGATCAAATTTATGCATTATTTTTGCTTATCCTGGATTGTGTTCTGTGTTTCCAAGAGAGGAATTAGGACTCTCCTCTCTTGTGAGAGTGCTAGATAGTTGTAGACAATTGTATTGCCTTGGTAGCTCTTTGCTTTTTATGAAACATTCCTTATGTTTGATGTTTTCTATGCTCAGAGCACAGTCTGTGATTTATCAGAACCTGAAAGAATTATAGACATGCAAAATGATTTCATCTCAGTAATACGTATCAGGATCTATAGGAGAAGAGAGCCAGGTTATTCGTGTGCACACTGTGGTTGGGAAATAGGGTCCTAACTCTCTTATTATGTATATCAGAATCTTTAAACTTTCAAATTTTAGCTAGAGACATAGAGTTTCCTTCTGGTTATTTTTCCATTTAATTCAATGTAAATATTCTCAAATACATAGTGGAAAGAATTATCATAGAATGATCAGGCCTGCAACCTCCCAAATGAGTGGACAGTGGAGGCTTAAATAAAAAAGACAAGTGGGATGATTTTAGGGCTCCAAGAGGATCAAAACTATCTAGCAGAATTCGGGATTCTATGGGGACTGCGACAATGAACTTCTCTGGGCAGCACGTTTTTATTTGGTTTCACGTCAGGAGTGAGGCGCCTGCAGTTATAGTCTTTATTTAGTTACTTGGGGTTGGAGCAAGACATCCTCAGCTGTGGTCTTGTCTTGTTCTTTGAGGTATCATGGCCTCACAGGCCACTACAGACCTCAGCTGGGACCAGTGATTCATTGAGGTTCACTTACTATTTATCCACTGCCCACCTCCAGACAAGGGGCCCAGGCCTAGGACAGACTCACAAGTAAACACAGAAAGCCAATTGATTAATTTTAAATCCTACTTAGAGCTCCTTCACAGTGGTCTCCGTCAGAGAATAATCATTTTTATAAATCCACACACTCAAAATCAAAGGACTTTTTCAAGATATAGAAAGTTCTCCTCACCAGGGAAAGAGCACTCACTACACCTAAGACAATTTCTGTAAATATCTTTATCACTGTTCTATAATTTCATAATAATGCATTAATTCAATGTACATTGATATGTTTTAAATTTTTTAACCCAACATAATTGTTTTGCAATCCATTTATGTTGCTGCATAAATAAGTAATCTATTCATTTCCATTGTTCAGTGTCATTCTGTTATAACCATGTAACACAATTTTTTCATCCATTCAACTCATTGATTAGTGTTTGGGCTTTTTGTAGATGAGGTTTCCTTACCTGTTTTTACTTTCCTTGGGTAAATACCTAGAAGTAAGTTATGGTGTGAGTGAAGGTGTTAAACTTTATGAAAGTTTGTGAAAATAGACATTGGCATATCAAAATAACTTTAAAGTGACCCCTGAAACTTACAGCCTAGATTCTATTAGAATTGGGCTATATGTATTTTATCACATGATTGTTTTTTCTATCCCTGTAACAATTAATTTAAAACTTTTAGAAAGTCTCAGAAATAAGTACAGAACAGATATTTGAAATAAAATTGAGACAAAGTAGAGGATGCACACTGGCTGCTTTTCACATCAACTCTACTTAAGTAATTTAAACTGCTATCAAGCTACATATCATCCATATTGTCCAAAATTTTCTCATGCTTTTTCTTTCCAATCAGCTTTCTGTGGATTCTGGCAAAAGGCAAGTGCTTTCAACTTTTTCCTCGATCAATGAATTTTCTTTTAGTTCAACAAATTCATATACAATGGAATATTATGATTGTGAATAGCATTCTACATTTTCATTTTGCTATTGATTTATATTCTTTTTGTCAGTAATATGTTCATTTTATTTTTTTATTTTTTTTTTGTTCTTTTTTGTTCTTTTTTGTTCATTTTATTTTTGAGTGGTATTTAGGGGTAAGAAAGAAAACAAGGATGAGAAAATGTTCAAATATCCAAATTATGAGAAAAAAACAAAAAGTTCAGATTTTGGAAAAAATTATATCTATATAACATTGATTTGAATTTATACTTATTTTCATAAATATGTAAATTAGTAAAATACTGTGGTTTTCTTCTTTGAAGACTAAATTTGACAAGGGTAATCATATATATTTTGTTATGTTATATTAAATGTTTCTATTGCTATTTTCTATAGCTGTAGTAAAGTGCATATAATTATTTCTATCTGGTCACTTTATACAATAATAAAAGGCTCTCAATCATTCTTTCAATTTCTTTCTACACAGATGACAATGTGATTGTCAATGTCTACATTTTCTTTGTATTAATTTATAATCTATTTTACATTAATATACTGGTCAGAGCTATACTATTAAAATGTGATAATGAATAACACTTGAATATTTATTTAATATCAAAGGACCTTTGCACTACTAGCTCACCTTCAAAATAAATTATTCAATTATTTATTAACATAATTAAACAAAACTATTTTCAAAATTAACTACTTCCTGCTGTATTAATTCAGAACTGAATTTTTAATTTTAAAAGAAATTGTGTATCCATATATATTTTCTCTAGGGGGATAATTGTATTGCTAATGACTTGCTTTATTGAAAGGAACAATTAATATTTTTTCTTTTTTTGCATAATTTTGCTTGATTCTATCTGGTAATCTGAACAACTAATTTGAAGACAACAACATCCAGCATAACCAGCATTAAATCACTACTGTCATGATTAGTGAAACTCTGAATCGTTTCTAATTATTTTATTATTTTTTATGCTCTTTAATTGTTTAATCAATCTTGCATTCTTCTGGTAACCTGAGCACCTTGGTGGAAGATAACAATATGTAATATAACAAAAATTATTCAGTTCACATCACCTTGTTTTGAAATTCTGTATCATTTTTCTGGTTTTTATGTTTCGTTTTTGTCTTGGTGGTGGTTATGTTGTTTTATTTTCTCTTTAAAATAAAAAAGGAAATTGTGGCATAACTTGAGACTGTCCTAGAGTTTCTTTTATATTTTCCAAATCTTATATTTTAGCAAGATAAAAGAATCTCAATTAGTTTATATTATACTGAATTTTTCTGAATGAAGCATTGTGTACCTTTAAATTCAATGTTTATAAATATATTTTCTATATGTCCCAGGCTTTCATGTTAATAACTTACTTGTTTCATAAAATATTCTGTATTATTTCTTCTAAATAATCTAAAATGGTATGTTTTAACAAATTTTTATTTCTGTACTGATTAAAAAGTAATTATTAATCATGAAAATTATCTGACCCTAAACATTTTGTGGATAAAAGTGACAAAGTTTCTTACATTTTGCTATACTTATTTAATTATATTTAATTATTTACAATTCCTCAGGAAAGGATAGATAGAGTACACAAATGGATTTTTCATTAAATGAATCATGTTATATTTTTAAAAAACATCTTTATATTTTTTGTATTAATTTTTTACTAAAACATGTTTGCAGTGTACAATGATATGAGATGGAATTTAAAAGAATTTGAAGACCAAAAAATCCTGAAAATAGAGTTTTGCACTGAAATTTTTATGCTTTCTGATCGATCTGGCTTTGCCTCTCTTATGCTTCACACATTTGTTCATTGTATAAATAAGGTTTTCCTGATTTGTTCCTTTTAACTTTTCAACAATTAGCCCTTTTCTATTTTTAGCTTTAAATGCAATTCAGTAGAATGACTTCATTAATATTTCTATTTCTGTTGTCATTGTCACTAATTTTTATTTTGGAATTGAGCCATGACATAGTTCACATGGCTGCTTCATTTGTATTATTTTCTTGATTAATTTGGCATTTTTCTCCGGCATTTTAAAAAATCTGCTCTGTCTCTTAAAACTGTGGTTTTTAATGTTAATAAACTAAAACCTATTATGTATGACCTATAGTCTGCAGAATTATTCCAGTTTTCATTTAAAAGTTTTCAATTCTGTACTCATACCAATCTAATCATTTAATCACTTTAAACTTACTCTCTTAATTTCATCCTTTTTTATTTTTTCTTGTGCTTCTCTGTCTTTACTGACAGCTTACATCTTATTTAAGGTACTAAGAGGTAGACCTTTTCCTTGAACAACTCGCCCTCCTTAGATTTCTTTCATTGTCTTAAACTGCTCTTTTCTTTGACTAGAGCAGTATATTTTAGTATGTTATGTTGACTCATGGAGCTATATATATGAGTGTGAAGATATACTGAGTTTTTGTAGCAGTGAATAAGGTTTAGCTTTACTCTCTACTTGAAGCTAATTAAAAGTCAATTATTCAAACTATTAATCAATTACTGGTTCCATCTTTCTTGGTGTTTATATTTTTATTTTCTTTAAAATTGGTGGAAATCTATTTTATTCTGTGGTAAGGAAATTATTACTCATTTAAGCAATGTTTCCTCTTGTATAACTCTTTTCCCAAAAGCCAGCTCACCCAGGAGTAGTATGTCCTGCCACAATTGTTTTGTACTTTTTTTTATTATTTTAAAGAAGATAATAGCCAGGCATGGTGGTGCACGCCTGTAATCCTAGCACTTGGGAGGCTGAGGCAGGAGGATCATTGCAAGTTCAAGACCAGCCTTGGCTACAAAGTGAGCTGAAGACCAGCCTGAACTGCATAGCGAGACCCTGTCTCAAAAAGACACACACACAAAAGAACAGAGAATAATAAAACTAAAGAACAATAGCAAAATACCAACAACAATAGTCAAAAACAAAACAAAGCAAGACTTACCCTCCAGGATTTCTAATGCATAATCTAAAAACAATTACACAGTCTATTTATTCATAAATAGAAGGAAACACTGTGAAGCACAACCCCAGACTTGTTGAACAGGCAAGGTCCAGTAGCAAGCAGGGTTCATGAGTTTTGCAACAACTCACTTGTACAGGGATGTTGGCTTCCGGAAAGTTGTGTATCATTTAAACATGAAAGTGCATGAGTAGTCATTAGAAAACTGAACAGAGGCACCACACTGAACAGAGGAGCTATGAAGGAGGAGTTAGGACATAAGGGTCCAGAGGCGGTTGTGCCCCTTTACATATGAGACACACAGACCCGGACAGCTGAGTGAAGTGCTATCACCCGAAAATTTGCCTCATTCTGCAAACGCTCTTAGTTGGGTAGACACAACTCTGTGCTTTCCTATTCTTTCCTTTCATCAATTCTTCTAGTTAAAAGCAAGAAGAAACTTTTTTTGTTCTTTTTTAAATTCCTGTTCTGATAATAGAACATAACAGACAAAGAGCTTTGGGACTAGGGAAGACATTGAAATCAAGTATCTTCGCTTTGCCTTCCCTCCGTGACATTACAAACTGGTGCCCTGGAAGAAATAGAAACAGGTCTGCTATTTATAAATACACAGTGTATGAACATTACTTGTTAAAGTTAATTAATTATTCACAACAATATGGTAAAATAATATTTTGACAGAGATTACAAATGCACCTCCTTGTGAACTGTGGAGAATGTATTTCAGTTTTCATAACTACTTTAATTAGAATTATTATCATGGAGTGAAGTCCTAGAAGAATTACAAGTGAAAACTTGCCAACATTGTATCAATCACAACCTTAACTTTAAGGCTTCAAAGTTCCCTATTAAGATATATAATAATGAGAATTCTTTAGTTCTAGGGTTGAAAGTGAACTCTGGCTGCTAAGTCATACAGCTCGAATTAAGAAGAAGATTTAACCATAATTAGCAAATTCTAGATTTGTTTCAATGCTACTTTGCATGACTCAAAGAAAGAGCCATTGTGTAGTTGCTCTCTATTTTCCTACCCAGATTGATTGCATAATTATTCTACTCTTCACTTGATTGAGTCCTTAAGTCACTGAACAATCAAGTAAAATCCAACCTAGCTATTTGCATTTGAACCTATATTTAGGGATAGAACTGTCTGGAAAGCAGTGGAGAAAATTAACATTATTATTTTCAGAAAAATGTAGGGAGAAGTTGAAAAAAGAATGGAATAATATATGTAAAAAACGATCTTGTCTTCACCTAGACCTTCCTGTACAATTTATTAAAATTCTAGCATAATTTCTTAATTTTATGGATTTTAGTATTATGCATTCAGTAGCATTCTAGGTATTTCAAATAGAAAATGAAAAATGAGAAAGAAGTGAGACATAATCCATGCTCCCTGTCTTGGTTACTTTTTCTCCTTGCTGAGACAAAATACCCAACGCCCAAAATGTAGGAAGGAAAGATCTATTTAGCTTACAGTTTGTGGAGGTTTTAGCCCATACTTGGCTGGTTCAGAGGCAGAGTGGCACATGGCAGAGGGCAAATGTTCATGGCAGCAGAGCACAGCACAAACAAGAGCAAAATGGAGAAACGGCAGCAAAGTAGCCTCTTTCTTTCCCTTACATTGTAAACAGGCTACCCCCACCCAGGGGGCGTGTAGCTCTCACACAATCTCCATGCTCTCCTCTTCCACAGGCTCAGAATGTATACAAAGTAAGCACCTTGGCTTCCTGCTGAGTTTCTCAGCCAAACCTCTAGACTCTCCAAGTGGACACAATGTATCGACCACAACACTCTCCAACACACATTTTAAGGAGAGTTCAGAGAATCAAACAAGTACAAAACAAAACTGTATGTTCTGAAATTAAAAAGTAGAATCATGCATTTGCACAGAGTAGAGGTCAAGTAAATGTGACTGTGAAGGTAGACGATGGCTTCATAATACAAGTGAATTGTTTGAGTGATCGGAATGTGTTTGCTGGCTCAAGGGAGAGTTAGATACAGAAAGACTACCAATTAAACTTGCACATTCAGGACAGGAGAATAATAAATAGTCTGTAGAGTAACTATGAGTGATGATACAAATTGTTTTCTTCTCTTTTTTTGTAATATTGAAATTACAGGGATAATATTTAGAAATAAACTGAAGTATTAGCCAGGTAAAAATTGTGAGCAACCACTTTCAAAACAAAGCAAAGAGCAGAGATGGTCAGGAATGGTGAGAGTACAGATTGTATATTTATAATCTTCCATGTACCAAAGTCCAACATTTATAGGAATCGTTTTCTTATGATATGAGCATGATTTAAAATTTATGATTTTTCTTCTTATAAGGTTTGCTTACTTTCATGGGAAAAGTTTGAACTATAATCATTCACTATAAAGAGAATGGCTTTTCTGATACTTTCCTCAAATTCTTTTTTTTTTTCTTTCTTTTTGTGGGTTTTAAAATTGTCTGAAAATTTTGTTTTTAAGCAATCTATTATGATTTTGGAAACATTATGTATTAAGGAACCTATTTTATTCAGCTGATGCTTTACAGGTAAACAGGATATTAGATTTAAATAAAAGATTTTGTTTTTATTTGAGGACTTTATTATTCTTATTTAAGTATTAGTACATTTTCTTTTTAATTTCACTATGCGACCAATGGATATTTAAACGTTCAATTCTTATCCTTAGCTTGAATCATAGCTGTTAATGTCCTTGTTGCTAACCTGTGAAGCCACTACAGTGAGATGCACACATCAGAGCAGTCATAGTCTGTGATACATGCAATGGACAGATTCCTAACCACATGACCCTAATTTCTAGTTAATATGTGACTTAAAGTCACCTTTTATTTTAATTTCTGTAATATTCCTCTAGGTGATAAATTTCGTTTCTGAGCGCACCTTGATTTCTTTTCAATGGGTATAACAGCTATCGCATGGGATCTGTGTTTTCTCTTGGCTGGGTCCCTGCCCCCTAGGTAAGGGCAGCTCAGGGTTATTCTAAAAGGTTTGCATGACAGAACTCCTAACTTGAATCCCTTGTGGGATGCAGCATGGTCCTTGATTTCTGTTTATTGGATTTATATATAAAAAAGAATTTATAATAAAGCTGATCCTTATGACTCAGCAAGTCTACACTTGCAGATTCACTCACTAGATAATATTTAATTATAATTACAAAGCAACACTGATGAGCTTTTAAAAACTGATAAGACATGCGTATGTTGGCAGTCTACTCTTTTGTTTCGATTTTGATCATTGTGAATGAGTGTCGTTTTTATCAAATGTTTAGTGACACCTTTTTCAAATTTCTCTGCTTTGTTCCGGTAAATGTGTTCTTTAGCACGGCTCCTAAGTGTCACGCTGAAGTGCAGTTTAGTATACTTAACAGAAGAAGCTTGTGACGCACCCCATGGAGGAAACGTGTGTTATAACCTTCATGCAGTCATGAGTTACAGAGCTGCTGACTGTGAGTTCAGTTCATGTTTTGCACGCAAAAAAAGGGGAAAAAATGAAATTGAAAAATAAGTGAAAATTTCTTGTTGATAGTTTGAATAAAAACATAGATTTGCTTCAACTTATAAAAGCAAAAATGTCAAACTCTTTAAGAACATGCATATTGTACATTTTTGTGGTCCTTAGAATATTACCATGCTACACTGCATTCAGAAAAGAAACGTGCAGCCAAATTGTTTCTGTCTAAGTAGAGTTTTTATTACCAATTTACTTTTTAAAAATTATTTCTCTGCTTTTAAAATGGATAGAATAATAAAAATAAAATTACAAAAATAAAATAAATACGAAATATTTAAAGGAACCTCAGAGGGAAAGAAGATCAATGCATTTGTAACTATTTCTGAGAAAAGAGTAAAATATATGATAAAAATACCAACAAGGTAACAGAAAATAATGTCAAGTATTATTCTGGAGAGTATAATGCCCCTTTACACCTAAGCTCAGTCACAGCATGTTATTTAATATATTTCCTCGTGTTCTCATTCTTGCATGAAATCTTGTAGAGATATATAGAAGTGACCCATATTACTTTAAAATGCTGATTCTTTTTAAAATTTGAGTTTATACTTGCTTTACCAAAAAAGCATATAAAAATATTATTCACCTCTACAGGAGAATGTTAGCAAAGTTCTGCCATTAGGAAATTTCTACTTTTTAGTTACAAGCCTATAAAAATGTTGTGAATCCGTAAATAGGACAGACTTCCTAAGTGAAGCAGAGGTGGTGTCATTGAGCAACCTTTTTGAAGATACCATAAACTATGTGACAAATATATATTGCCAGTAAATAACATTTTAGTACTCAAAATAATTTTCAAATAATTCAAATACATGCAGCTGAATTGTGTTCTTATGCAATTTTAGAAGTTTATGTATACTGAATCAATGCCTATGAACAAACTTGTTATCATGGTTCCTAGTAATGCAGGAGAAATGTAACTCCCAGCTAGCTAGACTTCAGATGGGCTGAGTTTGTATTCTCTAACATCGAAGAATGAATTCTGAAGGACAACGGAGGTCAAGAGTAGGAACAGTTTACTGGGAGATAGTTCCTGAGTGACAGGAGGGGTCCCGAGTGGGTTGCCAGCAGGGCACTTTGTCAGGGCTAATTCATACAGCAAAATCACAAATGTGGGTAGAACATAGGTCAACCAAAAATCAACCAATAAGATTACACTTATAGCTGCTTAACTAATATTGATCCAATACAAAGTGGGGTACTCAGTAAGGGTAAGTAGACATGGCTACTTACCACTAGTAGAAATGATAATTAATGGCTAGCACCAATAACATTGGCTTATCTATAACACCTAAAAGAGCAGCATTTTGGGGAAAGGATGAGCCCCTCTGTTCTGGTCACTCATCAGTGCCTAGCTTTATATCTTTTCGTATTTTTGCATCATATATATTAGATGTTTTTGAACAGCAAACTCAGAAGAAATAATCTTTCAATGTTCCACAGAAGTACTTCATCATACAAATTCAATCTCACCCCTAAAGTCTCTAAAAATTCCTGGGTATTCAATAATGACCACTGGTAACAGAAAACCAAATATTGAGTGCTGCCTTTGAGTAAACAATATTCCCTGAACTACTTTCTGTTCTTAGTACTTATATATCCTATTGCATATGAGTTAGTTTACACACATATATATACATATATACATATGTGTGTTTATTGGTAAGATTTTTGAAACTTATTTTCCTAAGGAATATTATATATGAATTTTCATTACTACTATTATTTTAAATTTTGTCTAAGATATTTTCTGAGTTGTTTTTTATTAAATATATATATATATATATATATACATAAAACTTGTAATAAGTTACTGAATTACTTTACATTCTATTTTCACTGTCAATTTGGAGTCATAAAGTGGTTTGGCTTTTGAAGTATAATATTCAGGAATCTATAACTATAGAGTAAGAGAAATTGCAGACACCTAAAAGAGAGCACTACCTTTAGCACATTTTCAACATTTTGTAAAAGGATCTAGCCTTCTAATAAAAACCTCAGAGCCCCAAGAAGTGAGGGCTTCAGCATGAACCAGAAGCCGTATTCTACCACGAATACAATTTTCACACACTGATTTTAGTGGGGTCCATTTAAACTTTCTCTCACCCCCCATATATAACTTCATTTCTCCTTTTGAAACAGTTGCTTCAGAATCCCTCTAACAGAGAGGACCTCACATTTTCAGAGTGAGGTCTGAAAGAACAGAAAAAAACATATTGAAAAGATTTCAAGGTGTGATTTTTGAGAAGGAAGGAGCATTAGTAATTGCTCACAAGAACATAGGAGAAAAAATCACTGACAATCTGTACAAGTGACAAGATGGCAGTTAAGAGGATGAGGCATGAGGGTTATTGAGGCAAAATGACAACTCCCTTTTAAAAGAAAACAAGACAACTTATTTGAGACAAGGAAAGGGACCGAGACCCAGAAACACACATTAAAACTGCTTTGAATGAGTGTACCGAAGAACAAAGGAGTCAGGAATGTAACTTTTATAGTCAGGAATCAGGACATGTAAGGAATATATTGGCAGGGACATGACATAGGCAGGTTAAGGTAAAGTGTAGAATTTATGACCATTGCACTAAGATGATGTTTTACTGCATTATTAGTGAAAAAAACTGATAAAATCAAGCGTCTTTTTTTGTCAAGCTGTCAATACTATAACCCAGGTCAGTCATAAATTGCTGAAAGTTTACCTAAGTCATGATACACGTAGGTCAGATAAAAAGCCTGGAGTAATGGCTTGTTTTCTAAAGGGCGAAGTAGCCCTTGCAGATACGCTTCCCATGCCTTCCACACACTTGCCTAGGTTTACATTTCCTTCTGGGTGGAAGGAGACATCCTCTCACTAAAGCTTGCTTGTAGAGATTTTAATGCACAAGTACATTTGGAAATGTTTGCTTTCACAAGGTATTTCTTGTAAGTTAAACTGTTTAACAATTGAAATATTATAAAATTCTGCTCAACATTCAGAAGCTGATCTCTTCACCCTCTTCACAGTCTGCCTCCTCACTTAAGTCCTCTATTAACAAATTTAAGTGACAGGAACAAGTCTCTGTCTAAGACAAGTCTCCAACAGCTTTGGAATACTGTTCGCCTCACAGGTAGCACCCACTTTCTGCATATGATTTTGTAAGTGATTTGTTTAGCTGGGGTAGACAAGAGAAAAAATACATAGGATCTTCCATGATGGGAATCTACAATATGATTCAACTTGCATTTCTCTACTCCACTGAAGAGCTAAAGAGAAAGTGGGGATTAAGTGAGAATAAGATGATACTGAAAGCTTTTCCGTCTTCCTTGACAAGATGTATGTCAGATCCTGTAAGAATGAATCAGGTAGACATATTCCTCCATTTTTGGAGATTTAGCCTCATTTTAAAACCAATAATATCACCTATTATCTAGTTACAAAAATAATAATAATTTCTAATTGAGAAAATTATACAGTTTATCAGTTATATTTGTAAAACTTAAATAGTAATAATTTCTTTGCTCATTCCTAAGTTTCAACAGTAGGAAATAAATCACTCATAATATTATTTTAAAATAATTGAAGATTTACTGACATGAAGTTGTTTTTCAGTCACACAGAAACTGTTAGGGTTTTTTAAGAATTGGCACATAGAGCTGGGGATATAGTTCAGTGGCACAAGTGCCTGGCCGGCAGGTACAAGATCCTGAGTTCAATCCCGAGTACTGTAAAAATAAAAAAAAAATTGTCATATAACCTTTTCAGCTACACTTACACTACAATCTAAACACTAAGATTCTTATCATAGAAAATTTTATTTATATGAAAGACTTTTAAGATATTTCCTAAGAAATAGCAATGTAAAATTTGCTTTAAAATCCACCTTTCAAAAGTGAAATCAGATTTTAAAGAACTTTGTCAAGATAAGCCTCGACTGTTGCTTAAATCTATATTGAGTAATGCAGTCACTTCTTCATGAAGAAAATTACATTTAGTATCTGTAATAAATTATTTTAAAATAAAATTTCTGAAAACTCTTTTTCAGTTTGTTCTCTTGTAAAATATCAATCTAATAACCTCTAATCTATTAAAGTAGAATAACATGCAACATGCATATTTTAATCTGAAACTTAAAAATATATTGACTATATCTTCTGATTATTACTCTATTTTACTTATCCAATTAGAAGATTGCATATAATTGCTATAGCAAACTGTAGTAATTATATATAAGCTGACTATTAATGATATTCACTGTAAGAAAATAAAAATCATGTTGAACTCCAGAACCTGTGATAATTTAGTCAGATTGTGAAATTGATAAGGAACAGATTTCACAATTTCCTACACAGATAAACTAACGTCAAGTTAGGCTGTTAGTAATGGAATTCACTCATCATATATCAAGAATAGCTTTTCAATAGAAAAAATTCTAACAAGATGTTTTTCTTCTTTAAATAAGTAAAGATAAGCACACTATAAGAAACATAAATACAGGGCAGGGATATAGCTCAGCAGCACAAGCTCCAGACTGGCAAGTGTAAGGTCCTGAGTTTGATTCCCCATACTGAAAAAAAAAAAAGAAAAAGAAACATAAATACAAATTCTTAATTTTAAAGTTCACTGTAAAAAAAAAAGCACACTTTCTTCCTTTCTCCCTCCCTCTTTCTCTATTTGGGTATGTAGATATTTACACAGCTTCAGTCAATAAATAGTTACAATGCTTTAGCAAAAAGTGAAGCTTTCAAACTCAAAATAAGTTTGGCTTGTCATTTTCTCACTAGAATACAAACACATTTTGCTCTGAATTTATTACAGGAGCACAACTTATTTGTTTTGAAGTTCATTTCCCCTGGGATATAGTGTCAGTAAATGGATAATCCATGGCTTGATTTCACACAGTTAGGCATCCCAGTATGCACTCGGAATAGAGCAAAGGAAAGAACTGGGACATTTATAACAAAGCTCCCTGCAGACTTGTTATTGGCAGTGCCATGAACCATTACAAACCTCCAGCCCTGAAAGCTCAGAAACACATACGGTGGTATACCACATCCACTGAAATACAGCCCAGTATACTTTCTAATTCTCTAATTTACATTTAACCTTCAATCATTAAAAGTTATGATAAATTATCATAAGATTTAGTCAATTCATGATACTTTTATGAATTAAGTATATTAGAAAACATGTACTGTATGTATTTATAAAAACTGGAGATTTTTTAAAGTCATTTTATTCTTAATATTACCATAATATATCTTTTTTTACTCTTTAAAACTACAGTCAATGTAATATAAAAATTAGTTTTTATTTTGAAAATGTCAAAATAAATGTGGCCAAACTTTATCTAATTATCAAAATTTTGTAAAACATATCCTTTTTCGCATGAAGTGATCATAATGCACTGAAGTTCAGTTTAAAACTGAAGTTATTCTAATCTTGCCAGCAAACAAATAACATAGTTTTAATGGTTTGGTTACAGGAAACAAATCTCAGAAAGTTAAAAGGGTTGAAGCATTTAAAATCTACCATCTGAAAAAGAATCTACAGCCTGTTTTAATGCACAACAGGCATAAATATTACAGAAATCACACACTGGGATTCAGCATTTTATAATGTTGATCAAAATTATTACTGTCCACTGTGTCAAATATTAAGGTATGATATCTTCAGTAGTAAATGTGTGGCTATTCTCAGAATGAATTCATTAATACAGAAGGAACAGTTGCTGGATTATTAAAAGCAAAAATACTTTAAGTTTCTAAAATTGATTTATAAATTAAATCTCTGTATTACCAAGAGATGATGAATAGATTATAGTTGAACAAGTATATCAAAACATGAATGTGGTCAATGCAGTATATGCCCCTAAAGGGTTACCTCGGTTTGAAAACTTAATTTATTTTACAATTTGGGGGAAGATAGCTACATTTATGTCTGAGTGGGGAAAGTGGTTGTGGTCATGTTTGTTACCAAATGCAGCTTGTGAATATAAGTGAGTTTGGGTAAATATTTTAATTTGCAAACAAACACAAGTGACTGTGAACCAAGGTATTACTGTATTACCTCCTATAGCTTATATGGATGCATATTCAATTTTAAGATTGTAAACTCACCATCAGTAAGTTTCACAAACCTTAATGTTATACCTTATACAATGTCTTGCACACAACTTGGTAGTTATAAACAATCACTAAATATCCTCTGAAAAGGCTAAATATAAATGAACATAGACTGAATTCAAAGTACAATACTTATTCTTTTTATATTTTAAATTTTGTGCTAAATTTTAACTGTTCAAATTTTGTCAAATATCATGAAGTCTGGAATACCTACATTGATTACTTTAATATTAGAGTATTGGGCCAGGGATATAGTTCAGAGGCACAGCACTTTCCTGGCAAGCCCAAGGTCATTAGTTCAACTCCCAGTATCAAAAAAGATATAATATTACAGTATTCATGATGATAACTAGCATTTTGTTTTGGTTTTTTTTTTAGTTAACTACAATGCTGCCAGGCAGAAACTAGTACATTTATATAATTAAATAATGACAATAAAAATCAATTTTATTTTATGACACAGTTTACAGTTAAAAAACAAAGCTTTTTTTTTTAACAAAGCTTATTTATGAGAGCTATATTAATTTGCATGTGATTCTGTTTGAAGAAGGTTAACAAAGTTTGGATAACCAAGGAAAATACTGGGACACGTTAGCAGACGCAGCTTTCTTGCCTAGAAGGCATTTTGAACATTATGAATCTCACTTCATGTTAAATGTGTGAAAACGAACTTTCAACATCGAAAACAGTCATATATACACACAAATTGTTTCCAGACTCTAAATAATCACCTGATAGCATATGGTATATTCATCAAATATAACTGTGTAGAAAATTTTTAATTAGCACTTTGTGCAAATATCTATGGATAAATGTAAGTCTTAATTTTAGAAAGAAAAATATTCAGCAAGCAATGTATTTTCCTGGTGTCTCCCTATTTTAATTAATTATATCTACTATCTGAATTTTCTCTCATGGGTAGGTTCTTCTGTCTGCCCAGTTCACCTCTCAGGCATATGCTCATAAACAGTTAGTTGCTTGTCGGGCATCTCTTCTGAGACATTAATCAACATCTAAAAATTTATATCACTGATAAACTATGCATAATGCATCCTAGAAGTGATAATTTTGAAACTCTCTTCAGTTAATTTCTATCTATTCAAATGTTACATATCAAAAGTTGATGGAAGATAATATATCACAGTTATATATAAATGTGTATATTTACTAGACACAAAAATATAACTATATTTACACATATGTATGTTTGGGGCAGTTATACACATTCATACTATATATATGTGTGTGTGTGTGTGTGTGTGTGTGTGTGTGTGTGTGTGTAAGTAACAGGCATTTTTCTATTAAACAATTTAAGATTTTTATATATTCTCAGTGAAATAAAAGTTTATTCAAATTTATTCTAAAATGAGGTTAAGTATTTGGGACTGGTTGTATTCCCCAAGTTCGCATTCAGTAGTCAAGTGTTGTGTTTAGTAGAAATCTAATACCTCCTGCAGTACTCCATTTAAATATTCAGTCTTTCAGAAGAGTAAAGGACCATAGTAACATGCAACCAGCAAGATAGATAGCAATGTCCTTCTAGACAAATGTTTGGAAAATTCACCTTAGCCATATCCAAAATTCTTCTCAGAAAATGATTCTGAGAGTTTCTTAAACTAAGAGGAAGAGTGAGGCTGGCTCATTTCATTTTTACAGGCAGACTATAATTTAGCATTAAAATGTTTTACTTTCCCTGTAGAAGGCAACCTGTGTATCTTAAAGAAAATAGCAAACACTTAATCTTGTAATAACTTCCCCATATCAAAATTGCTTTTGTTCTCAATTATTCTCTATTTTTTGGTAACAGAATTTTATAATTTTATTACATGGATGAGGGAGTTCAGAATTCCTTCACATACACGTACATACATACACACACACACACACACACACACACACCCCAGGAGCAACAGTAACAAAAATCCTAGAGAGAGAGCTGTGCTTTATACAGAGTTGTAGAGATCATTAAGTCATATTGATAAAGACTCTTACTAGTTTTACACGTTTACACTCATATTATGTGGCATAGAAGAGATTTGAAGATTTGCCCTCTGCAAGAAAGAAATTTATGCTTTGAACATTTTCCAATAATAAATACAAGCATGAATTGAAAAGTCCCTGAGAAACTAGGACATAAGCGAACTTTTTTCATGAATCAGAAGATGAATGCAAATGGAAAACAATCATCACAGAATTAAACAGTGTGTGCTCCAGGCTCTGGAAAGCGTTCCAATCAGACGGTAGATGAAGGCGAGGTTTGCTAGCTAAGACCACACTGGGCTGGGGTCACTTGCAATACATTGCTAAATAGCCAAACATTACTAATTGAAACTCTAATAGTCCTCATAGCCATAGAGAACTAAAAATGATTGAAGTACTGCTACAAGTAACAATGAGAAAGAATCTAAAGATAGGTAACTGGGTAAAAGAAGTTAGAATTAAGAGGGTTCATCCTGTATAATTATGCTTTTTCTTGTTGCAAAAAAGCAAAACTCATCATATGGTGATAGAAATTATAACCATGGCTATTTTAGGGGATAGAGCCAGGTTAGGGGCCTTCATGATTGCTGATATTTTTCTATTTATTAATCTGCATGGTAATTAAATGGGTGTATTTGCTTAGCGATAATCATTTTGTCATTCATCTATGATAGGTGTAATTTGCAATGTGTATGTTAGCATTTGATTTTAAAATAAACAAGAGAAGCAGCAGTTTATGCATGAAAGAAATATATTTTAGAGTAAAATTAACAAGATATCTGATACACTGGGCAGTATAACTAATATTGAAAACTTTAGAAAGAAGGTAGAAAGTGTCAAAAATAGGGACTACTTTCTGGTTACTAGAAGAAAAAATAGGTTTTTCAAAATCATAATAAGGAAAATGTAATAAAATTTTCTGCTTGAGACATCAGGAAATTTTGGTTTATAAATGTAAATAAAAATTATTAATTTAGCCAAAATGTGTAATATCATTGTGAGAAAAATGTTTAAATTTTTAATGATGCTAGTAATATATTGGTTTTACAGATTCTTGTTATGAGAGTCATGTCATGAAACATTCATAACTAAAGTGTCTTCCAAAATATTACATTTATTAGAAGTGTATGGTTTTGTTGATTTTTGAAAAGAAGCAATAAATCAACTTCTGAGAAATGCATTAACTTGAAGCCTATACTGCAGAAATAAATAACAATAATGGGATATGTCTGATAAGATAATATGCTTTATTTTGTATCAAATTTGCTTTTCACATAAAATGTTGAGAGATATCTAGTGCCGTGAAAGTCATCGACTAGAAGCGGTAAATGCTCTTAATTTCTGGAGAAACAGAAAAGAAGAAGACATAAAAATACAATACAAACCACTCCATACATACATTTAAATTTTCTATAATTCAACGCAAGCACCTGACCTCTTCATACAGTGCATGAACTGTCAGGCATATGACTAGCTGTATGTGCTGTCAGCAAGCCTCTTGTCTGACTCCTCGGCCTACACTTGCCCTGTGGCTTCCCTGCTCAAAATCTTAAATACCCTACCAGGCTCTGAAAAGATTCCATCTTTTCTCTCACCACTCTTTTCTCTCATTATTCTGGTGCCACTGTCTGTTCTACCCCTGCTGGCATTTTCTTGCTCTTAGAATGTGCCATGTGTGCTGGACCGTAAAGTCCTTCAGCTTGGCTTTGCCTTACATTAAATGCACTACCTGGTCGAGTCACTCTTCAGGTTTTTCCTTTCAAGTCTTTAGTGGACACAATCCCTGTGCCACTCAGATGCACTTGGGACCATACAGATGACTGTGCATCAGCAGAGTTCTACCTAAACTTGGTTTTTCTGCGTGAAATATCTGTCACTGTCAATCTCAGCTGTAAGAAATTGGAACAAGTTACTTTGAAGAAAAATTCCACTTTCCATTTTTATGAGAAAATGTCTCAATACCCATTGATATATGATGGAAATTATTACTAATTACAACATATGTCTCAAACTTAATTGTCATAGTCGCAACAAACAATGCATTTTAGCTTTTAATTTCTTTGAGGACAGAACATGACCACTTCTTTCTTTTGCACACGCATGTATCCCTCCCAAACCTTCCCATCTGTAGCCGCATGCCAGTATCTAGTGAGTGCAGGGCATGGAGTGAAGCTCACTTTGGAACTCTTGCTGGCTGTTTATATAAATGTATGTTTGTGCTAAAGCCACCAGGTAAAGAAGTATTATCTAACATAGAAAGTACAGATTATATGTTGTATGTTTATTAATGTTTCTTCATTTGAGAAATACCTTTTTTCAATTTTGCAAACAAACGTGTGGGAGACTAAACCTTTGATTAAAATTTGAGTGCTTAAACTACTAAATTTTGATCAAAAACTACTTGAGCATAGCGTTTACGCCTTTCAGATTAGTAGGTGCAAGATGCACAGTGAAGAAAATGAAAAGACTGCTATGCAGTTTTACATGTAAATGAAAGCCAAGAATAACTGATTAACCTAGACGCTAGTGAAATGAAGCTCCCTAGTATCTAAACAGAACTCTTAAGCCCTAATGTGAAGTTTCTTTTTATTCTGAGCTCAAAGGCATGACACAAATTCATAGCTAAACAATTTTCTTCAGAAGTACTAGGAAAAGCATTTACTGAAAAGTTACATTAAAAGAAAAAAATACCTAGAAAACTAGCAACCTTTGTCAAAAAGAATGATGTACTCAAGTGTCTTGCTTCTCTTAGGATGACTTGTAACATTTTGCTGGGAGTCTATTGTTTCCAGAATATCAGAAAAAGCCACTTACATATTTATGTGTTCCAACTGATGAGTGCCTCACAGAAAAGGGAGAATTTGAAAACTGGTCAAACTGGGTGAACACATTAATCTTTTGTTGACTGTGTACTTGAGGATTCTCTAAGATCATGTCATTTAAAAATATGTAATTAGGATCTGGCATGTGATAGCAATTCAAAATTTCTTAGATTTTATATGTGAATAAAATTAAGCTTCTTGCTACAGAAAATTAGCCATCTCATGAAAATTCACACCCATGTATGATGACAGAGGATAATGTTAAGTTCCACATTGCACAGATACTAAGGGATTGTAGGTAGAGAAATCACAAACTCTCTTGAGGAGAGTCAGTTGGCTTTACCAAGAGATTTGTGAGTCTGATATTAAATAATGAAGAACTGGTTGCCAGAAAGAGAAAATGTAGAGCCATTTTATGAAGAACCAACATTAAACATATGCATTAATTTACTACATACACTGCATCTTTTTGGCAGTTGTTACTTTTAAATTCTGTTCTGAAAAATTATGCATTGTATACTTGGTTGTATATAACATAGTTTAATGGTACCTTTATTTACTTACCTCTTAGCCACGTCTCCCTACCTCCTAAAAGACAATGCAAAAATTAGATGAAGACCATATTTATTAATAAAAGTTAAAGAAAATTATTTTAAAATGATTTCTAAAATCTCATTGTATCTGTTTTTATTAAATGCTCAAATAAAGTAAGCAAGTAATAATCCCAAGAATATTTCCCAAATAAGAATATACTTTTCAAAGGTAGGAAACTGACATTTCTTAGCAAAAGAAGTAAAACGTGGGGCTGGGGATATAGCTCAGTGGAATAAGCGCCTGCCTAGCAATCGCAGGGTCCTGAGTTCAATCCCCAGTACCGCCAAAAAAAAAAAAAAAAAAGTAAAACGTCCCATAAATACCTGAAGAATATTTTCAGCACCACCAGCCATCTGAGAGAGGCAAATTAAAGCACTACTAAGTTTATGTCACTCCAGAAAGAATGACCACCTCTAAGAGATCAGTGATAACAATCGCTGGTGAGGCTTTAGGAAAAAGAACCCCCTACATTGTTGGGGGCAGTGTAAACTGGAACAAGCACTGTGGAAATGAGTATGCAGATTCCTCAGAAAACTACAGCATTTCTAAAAATAGAAATTTCTTATTTTTTGTATTATGAGATTTTTAATTTTTTAAAGAGAATAGTAGAAAGAAGAGCAATAGCAAAATACAAACTAAAGCAAAATACAAACTAAAGCAAGAATATTAGAAATGATAGGAATTAATAGTGGTTATTATATCACACATTGTGGTAAATATAGAAATTTCACTGGACCCAGCTATTCCCTTGCTAGGCATAGTCCTAAAAGTGCTAAATAGTCATATTACAGTGATGTGTACACACTCATTTGTATAATAACATAATACGAGCTAAATCTGGAAAGGGATCTATATATGCATTAACAGATAATGGATAAAGAAAATGTGGTGTTTATACACAATGGAGTGGTCATTCTGCCATGAAAAAGAAAAACTTGAGTCATTTGCCCAAAAAAGGATGCACTTTGAAACCATAATATTAAGCAAAATAAATCATATGTACAAGTTAAAATATTGCCAGTTTTGTGGTTTGCGCCTAGATATTTCCTCAAAGCTTCATGCCATAAGGGGCTTTTTCAGGGGTGACTGAATTTCAAGCATGCGATGCAGGGATGTAAATCATTCCACTGATTGGTATAGTTCTGGCTGCTATAAGGGTGTGAGTGCTACACCCATCCTAGGGCAGGTAGTCTGTGTACAATATAAGGGATAGAAAAAGTTTTGTCTCCTCTTGTTGCTTTTGCTACATTGTGGGTATCATGAACTATTCCCTGTGATGCCCTCTGTCAAGCCACCCTGCCTTGGATCCAGCCGATCATGGACTGAAACCTCTACAATATGTGAGAACTCCACTAACTTTGGGTGTCAGGAGTTTTGTCTCAGCAACAAGACGAAGGTAAATAAGACATCTGGTTTTTGTTATGTGAGGAACCAAAACAATAAATAAAGAGCAAACTAAAAGGTATGTAATAAGACTGAGCAACTACATTGAAGATAACAGTATGTAATGTAGCAACCATTGTTAATTCCTGTCATTTTGAGTTCATGTATTGTTTTGCTACTTTCCTTTTTACTGGCAGAACCAAAATTAACTTGTAGAAAAATTGTCCAAAAATCAAACCTTATGATTTGCCACACACTTAACTCCAGAATAATTTTTTCATATCCTCCTTATTCTTGTATGTACAGAAAGATAAAAACAAATAATAATATTTTATAGATAGTACATAAAATATTGACTTCTAAAAGGAAAGCATCAGTATGATGTATTGGGCTATAAAATGTATCTTTTTTATTATAAGCTATGATATATATTTATAGATTTGTACTTGTTTGTATTGCTAGGTACAGAGTATGTACATGCTGAAATGCATCTTGACATACTTTTCTTGGTAAATGTGCCATTCAGAAAAAAAGAGGCTAATTATATGTACAAATTGAGACCTCTGAGGCTGGGGATGTAGCTCAGTGGTAGGGTGCTTGCCTAGCATGCACGCAGCCCTATGTTCAATCCTCATTACTACAAAAGAAGAAAGAAAAAATTGAGACCTCCAGAGCTTTTTTAAAAAAGCTTGTCTGATTTTTCTCAGATATGAGTTCATTTCTTCATATATAAACATAGCTCCAAGCATATTTGTTTAAAAAAGTAGCCCCACAGATATTAACTTTAGTCAAGGACAACTCTCAGGATGGCTATGTATCTTAGTTACTTTCTCACTGCTAAGAAAAAAAATACCTGACACCAAAGTTAAAGGAGGGAAGGTTAATTTAACTCACAGTTTGTAGAGATTTCAGCGATAGTTGCCTGGTTCCAGTGCAGAGTGGCACATGGCCGACAAGCATCACAGAGGAGGAACAGCCAGTGGGGGGCAGAAGGTAACAAAAAGAGGAGGAATGAGCACGGCTCTTTCTATCCCTTGTACCTTCTCTAGGCCTCCTAGGCTGGGTCACATACACACCTAATGCTAGTGTCTTTGATCACGGCATTGAACCATATCGGTCCCCAAAATCACACACTTGAGATACATACAGCCACCTCAGAAAATGCCCCACCTGTGCCCACATGAGGCCTTAGTGGAGGACACCAAACACAAGCCATAAGACTATGTGTGTACCAACATTTTTACTGACATTCCCCAGGTGGGAAAATAAATGATTATAACTCATTTTCTAATAATAGAGGAAAGTACTGAAAGAGAGATACAAGACACTATGGTAGTAGGTGGTTTTTCATATACCAGCTCTTCTCCTTATTTCCACTCCCATAGCTACATTCTGGAATGGACAATTTACTACTTCTAACACACATCCTATCAGTTCAACAGTGTTCCTTCACATAAAATATACTCAAACTATTTGCCAAATTTACTGAGCATACACAATTAAGAGGACAGTTGTTAGTA
This sequence comes from Dinomys branickii, assembly GCA_004027595.1. Lineage (NCBI taxonomy): Eukaryota > Metazoa > Chordata > Mammalia > Rodentia > Dinomyidae > Dinomys > Dinomys branickii. The sequence goes on along the minus strand of PVLD010010976.1, from coordinate 41,344 downwards.
TACTATATAGTGAAGTCCATTTATTGCCAGTTGTGCTATATCTCATTTGTAGTTCAAGAATTCCTTTTTCTGAAGAAATAAATCCAGTTTTAATTTATATTTCCCAGTGTCATACTGTAAAGAAATGTTAAAAAAAATAGCAAAGCCATTGGGCTAGAGGTATACTTAGTGGAAGAGTTTTCACCCACCATGCCTGAGCTCTTGGGTTTGATCCTCAATGCTGGAAACAAACAACAATAAGAAGAATTAAAGAAATTGCTTTGGTTTTGCACACGTACACAATGTTTTTCTTGTCATTGTTTCCTGGACATTCAGGTGTAAGAGCCATTTACACAGCATTTACTTCACATTAGGTATTATAAATAATCTAAAGATTTGGTGTGTATGGAAGGATTGCATAGTTTCCACAAAATAGTCTGCATTTCACTAAATGCCTGGAGCATTCACAATCTGGAGTATCTTCAGAAGTTGTGAAACTAGTCTCTCACTGATCTTGATGCATAGGGACCATTTTATATACAAAAGTTCACTAAAATGACAGCATGCCATTAATGCATGTGATATTTTTGAGCACAAATCTTTGTCTTATAGCCTAGTTTAAATTCTGAAATAAGTAATAGTTTAAAACATCTGATTTCTTATCTTGTGTATAGTGTTTTACTTTTACAAAGTTATTGCTTTGTCACTAGAAATATTATTAATTTCTTTTCTAATGCCAGTTAGACTGAAAAACAAAACTGGACAGGAGACTCATCTTTAGAACTCACTGTCATAAACACAGTCTTACAATCTAAATTTTTTTGAGCACAGACATTTATAGACAGATTTTTCTATTTTAAAGAACAATAATATTTTTTAAAGTTTTTCTATTACTGATATTTTGTTACCATCTTTTTAAAAAATGAAGTTTTATGTTCTTTTGGTTGGGGGGTATTGATGTTATTATGACCTATATTAAAATGAATAGAGAAGGGTGTGTTGTCAATGGAAGACCCTATTTTAACTAATCCTTCATTTAATTGTTCAACATTTCGCAGAAAATAACACAGCCTCAAAACAGAATGATTTTTTTTGTACTTCACCCCAAAATACCTTTACAGTACATTTTTCACACAAGTCTTTTTTGGGAAAATAGCAGCAACATTTCAACAAGACTACCAACAAAACACAAAAAGTAATTTCAGACAAGAGCTAAGAGTTATTTCTTTTTTCAATGTAAAAGGAAAAGTGGAACCATTTGACCAGAGGCTGCCTTGAAATTTTAGTTTGTTCATTGTAGATGAAAAGTATATATAAGATATGAATGGTGACATTTAAAATTCATTACAGATTGCTTTTCTGATAAACATTAGTAAATCAGATATGAACTCATGGTGTATGACAGCGAAAGAAAAAGTACAAAGGACTTTTTTTCAATTTAGGATACTTCTGAATTTTATTTAATATAAAAGTACTAAGGTTTGAAGTTCACATACCATTTGCCCTTCAAGCAAGGATGTACAAATGACAATTTTTTTTTTATTTTGACAAATATGAAGAATCAAATTTCTGACATAGTGACTTTTTGTTTGGATGTGAGATATTCTCCTCTGGCACTTGTGTACCCTTAGATCAGTGTGTGTTAAATAACCTATTATTTTACAACCAAAAAGGGAAATATAGTTTTGAAGGTCACTTCAAAGCATGACGAGAATTGTTTATATTCATTTAAAAAACTCTCTGGGATTTTGTGGTGCTAGTGTAATACTATCATACAAGTTTCTTTAGTATGAATTGGTGAATGTGTTTAGATTATTCATAAGTAATTTAAAATAGTTCATTAAAATTGCTACTATTATCAGTGTAATCTAAATGGCATTTTAACTTCTAGAAAAAAATTGATGGCTATTATTTTCTGTTATAATAATTCTATCTCCCACAGTGAACTAAAAAAAGAAAATAAATGTATCACTTGCCAATATGATTTTTTTAACTTATTCTTGAAAACTAAATTATATTATTTCTATATGATATACCTGATGCAATTTATAAAAGCTGTGCTATGTTGTTTAAAAGAACTGTATTTAGCAGGTTTACAGGACTGATTTTAAATAATCATTTCTTTTAGTTATCAACTAATGCTAGCTGTTTTCATTTCATATACTTACTATGAAACCACTGTTTGAAAACCAAAAGAGCTGCTTTTATGTTTTAGTTAAATAAATACACTTTCATCAGGTTGTTTCTCCATGCTTTACTAAGTTAAACAATATCCCTTCCTGGGGAATTTCTGTCTTCTGGGAAAGAAGTCTAAAATTAAGCATGGCAACTTATCTATTCTTTAAAAAATTCTAGGAAACCAGAAAAAATATTTCCCAGCATCCCCTTGAAGAGAGTAGTACATCCTAGAGACCAGTATAGAATAAACGTTACTCTTGCCAGTAACAACCGTGAGGATGAGCTTCTTTGGTTGTCCTCTTCCACGGCTCACGTGACCTTGTTTCTCTTAGCCTTTGTGTTCCTCACTTTCCTCTCGGGGGATAAAATATCACAATTTAAAGGAGAGGAGAAGTTTATTTTGGCTTCTGGTTTCCCGAAATTGAAGTCATAATTATTCAGCCCCAAGGCAGCAATGGAATAACAGAGGGTGCATCAGAGGAAAGCTGCTCACTCCACGGCAGCCAGGAGGGAGAGAGAAAGGCGCAGACAGGAATAATATGCCCGTTAGGTCACACCCAAGTGTCCCGCATTGTTCAGAAGCCTCACTTCACAGCTGCAGACCAAGCTATGGACACCGTGCGGCAAACACCCTGCCCGGGATCCAGGAATCTTCCCAAAGCCCTACTGCTGATCATACAAGACTTCTGAGGTTCTTTTAAATTCTAAAACATGTATCTATTAGGTCATTGTCTTTTAAGAGTTTAGTATATATGATGAGACCAAAATGTATAAATAAATTTTAAAGGCAACGTTTTAAATAAATTTATTGTAAGTAAATTACAAAAGGAGAAAGAGTAGATTATGTCTGGAAAAATGGCAACATAGTGATGAAAATGTAAGTAAAATGATCACCTTATAATTTACAGCAAACTGTTTGATTTTGACAAGGATATATCCATTCAAAATATTGATAATGTGATCTCTTTGTTCTTCTTTGCAAATATTAAGTAGAATAAATTGAATTTATAAAGGACCTAGGGACTGTATATTCATAATTTAGAGTTAGCAGTTTCTAGTTTAGTAAAATAAAGCTATTTTTCACTCCAGTCCTAAGAACCATCAGTGGTTTTTTCTTTTTTGGTCTTTTTGAGACAGGGTCTTGCCATGCAGCTCAGGCTGATCTTGATCTTACTTCGTAACACAAGCTGGCCTGGAACTCACAGTGATCCTTGTGCCTCAACCTCTGGAGAGCTGGGATTACAGGTGGGAACTAGCACACCTCACTAATAGTTCTTAATATATGAGACAACTCCAGGGCACAGATAAAATTCCAGTAAGACATGGATTTAGTGTAAAGATACAATGTATGTAAAACAGCCTTAAATCTCTTTCTTAAATAATTGCAAAGGAAAATAATATATTACAACTTTGAGGTTAAAAAATTGTTCTAGCAAGCTTAACGAAAATCCACACGAGTAACCTGATACGGTCAAAAATAATTTAAATTAAGTCTTCAGTTAAAATTATAGATATATCTAGAGAGCTAAAATTAATATCCTTATAGTAATTATATTATAAAACACTCAAGAGTTTTAAAACTACATTTTAACAATTCTGGCCATTCACTTTAAAAAGATTTAGGGAGTGACTTGCAGCAGAAGGGTTTGTTAGAATCTGGAATCTAACAGGCAGAAAACCCACAAAGTCTTTAAGGGAGTTTCATTAGCAAAATTGTTACCAGTCAGGATTGGAGAAACCACAGGTAATTTATAAAAAGAGTTTTAGGCCTCCAAGTGTATAAATGCAGAAAATAGTTAATGAAAATTAACCACTTGCCAAAAAGAGCATATATACTAATGCATTTTCTGAAATGGCCAGGATGAATGATAGGAAAAGGGGGAGATAAGAAGTCTGAATCAATATCATACAAAGGGTGAGCCTGCAACCTTCCCAGGGACTAGAACCAAAACGCTGTGAGGGAATATTTCAAGTCAAAAGAGTAGGGATGTTTGGCAAAATTGACCCCAGGAAGGTAAAAACTGATATTTGCCTATAACATTTGTCCATGAATAGCACAGTTTCCCTGAAGATATTAAAAATAAATTTAACAGGGAATTGTCAGATATATAAAAGGTGGTGGGCGACATGATTTACAAATAGTACATTGACTTTATTTCCTAAAGGAAGCAAATATGTAAGGAAATGTGAGGAAAAAAACGAGACAGGAAAATCTACCATGTATGCAGGTGTAGGTGTAGCTATTCAGGTCTGTGTAGCCTAGACTGAACTAGAATTGTAGTAAACAATTGATCATACAAAAATATTAAAAGCTAAGGAAAGAAAGTGAGTTACAGATATGATGGAATAAGCAACACAAAGCTAAGAATGATATAATTTTTAAAAGATTAATATGTGAAACTATTTGTTTAGTGTTTATGTAGTTATAGGTTAGTGTAAAATATTCCCAATTATTTTGATTACATAACATTTACATATCCCAGATATTGTTCTAGTACATTAAAATATTGACTCAATTAATTTTTACAAATATTTGAGGAACTATGTAATACCTATTTTGCGGAGTAGAACCTAGAATTAGAATTCTTTCTTAACTTTTGAAAGTTCTTTCACCTAGTGGACAAGGAATCTTCTCTTTGAGTCCACTGCCTCATGTTATCCTCTCAGGTTTCCCAATGTCACATATTACTGCTATTTTACAAATCATAAAACTGATGTTCAAAGAATATAATCATTTCTGTATAAGAAGGTAACTAAAATTGATTGTAGTTTATATTTGAAGCTCAGATAACTGAACCAGTGTTCTTTCCATTACAACACTTGAGTTATGTAAAGATATGAATGAGAAATAAAAACAATTAATACTTATTAACCACATGTACCAACTCTCTAAAATGAATGTAAACATTATATACCTCAAACGTATACTAATAAAAAGTTAATGTGATTAATGAGCATTGGCTCATTGGAATGTGAGCAAAGAACCAATTATGAGGATTACATTTTAAAGCAAGGAGTAAAGAATTCTTACCACTTAGATGTTTAGCTAGTACAACAGATGATAATGATAATATTAATAATAAAACAAATACAATTCTTCTTCAGCAGAGAATCTCTTTAAATAGAGAAGCTAACTATACATCTGTAGAAATGTTGAACCCACTAATGGAGATGACATCAAAATACTAAAATACAGTACAGCAACTGAGAAAGGCAACAAATATTATTATAAGTATCAGGACATTCTCTGTACAATTTCAGGTTTAGTTAGGGAGAACAACTTCATTTTTGACTGCATAAGCAAATATGTGTTTAGTATCTATAAAAGAGAGACTAAAAGGAATGAGAAAGAAATAAAATTGTCAAGCTGAGAGAGGAAACAGAAAAAAAAGAAGGAGAGAAGTACGGGAAAAAGGAAAGTGTAGAGGGAGGGAGCGGGGAGAGAGGAGAGCGAGAAAACAAAACAGAAAGAGAAACAGAAGGAAAATGCAGGTGATTCAAGTATCATAAATAAAAGCTTCTTCAGGAACCAGATCTTCGTGCTAAGATTGTTTGAAATATCTATTTGACCTTTTTAATGGGACAATTTTTTTATAATAAAAGCTCTTGTTTTCTTTATATGCAGTATTTCAAGGACATAAAATATTTGTTCATGTGTCTGCAATTTGAATAGATATTTCAAATCAAGTTAACATATTAACATTTTGCTTTGGATAATAACTCACTGAAACAGCATGATGTCAACACAGAGACTTAGTGAAGTTGTCTGTGTTTTTTGTTTCTCTCACTAGCCAGCAAAAAAATAACAAAAACTAGATCAATAAGTAGTTGAGCAATTGATAGAAAAATTAATTAGTACAGTACTATCAAATAATGGAAATTGTTTTACTGCTAGGTTTGGTTTCAAGTTTTTACATAATTACTAATAAAAAGCACAAAAATATAAATGATGAAGATATCAAGACCAGAATATTAATATCCACATATTCCACAAAATGATTTTAAACTAATGCACCATGGTAATAGCAAAGTTTTGAGAAAAATAGTTGTATTGACTCTTTCCTTGGCTTTTCTGATATGACCTAATGTCAAATGAATTTTTTCAGTCTTCTAGAAATGTAGAGCAACATATTCCTTATTGATCCTTTTAGAGATGTGGTAATTAGAATGAAATAAAAACCAAGTTAACAAGCTAATCTTTACTACATATTGCTCAAAGGAAAACACAAGGCAACAGGAAAGCATACTAAGAAAATAGTGAAATCCTGAAAGGCTAATTCTACTAGTGTGCTTCTCATAGCAAGATGCTGGGATACTTTCCTGATAGGAAATCCCATTCTATTATTCTCAAAAAGAACTGTCCAGAACACTTTCCTCCAAAGGATTTAACTACTATGCTTACAAATATTTCAATCTCAGTAGCCTGAGAGAAGTATCAACTTTAACCCAGAATTGGAAGAACTTGAGTGAAAATTAGACTGTGTTTGTGTTTTTGTTTTTTAGTTCTGGAAATATTTCATTTATTTAGCAAACAAAGAAAAAATATATAAAACTAACAAAGGAAACCTTGAACTCATCTTGAAATTTTGTAGTATTATTCCTATATTAAGTATAAGATGGACACACAAGAGAATTATATTTATTTATTTCAAGAGTGCAATCTCTTTTGTTAAGTAACATCACGTTTTTATGGAGATGTTTTAGGAGCAGCATGTTTGGTCAAGAAAGGAGGCTCAGCAAGGAAGTGGCCATGTGCAAGCTAGTGAACAGCTCCTGTAGAGCACTGGGATTTCACACATCCTGGCAAGAGATCTTATAAATGCTGAAACTTCTTTAATGCTGTCATATGCAGCATAATTAAGAACCAATTAGACATGATTCTAATTCCAACTAAGCCTTCTACTACCTTTGTGATTTTGGAGAAGTTAATTAAGAGATTATGAACACAAGTGAAAAGTAAGGATAATTAAACCCCTGCTTAAGAAGCATTGAAATAGATGGATTGAGGAACAGAATGGACGTTGTCAAAACTTATACACATGATGCAAAAATAAGCATCGCAGAGTTGTGAATAAAACAAAGAACAAAGAGGGAGAAATTGAAGCCAAAACTGTAATTTAATAAAATTGATGCATAATAACCCACAAAACCAAGTCAAAAGTTTATTTTAAGGTTAAAAAATGTCATAGGATGTGCCAGATAAAATCAGTTATATGACCATTAAACATAATCTTAAAACATATATGACTCCAAAGAAAATGAGGAATATAGATTTATTACTAGTAGAAAATATATTCATAATCAAAATTTAAGTTTTTAAACAGCTTCAATTTCTGAATACATGTTCAAGATTAAAATTCCAAATATATTGTGAGAAACGATAATTTTAGAAACTGGAATAAGAAAATTTAAAAATAAAGAAGAGGAAAAGCCAGCTACACCCAACTGAGGAAATAAATATGGCCTCTTTCTGCCATCTTTCTCTGCTGCCATCACGTTTTGTGGATGTCCTGGGCTCGACAATATTTAAAAGAGAGACAAACACCAGGTCTTTATCAGGCTGCCTTACAACGTGTTCCTCCAGCTTCCCACTGTGAGAATGAAGCATGATTACATCAGCCAATTAGAAATCATCAGTGATTACAAAATTTGGGAAAACTGTAGCAAATATCACAGTTAAATGAGAGTTGGAATGATCAGGCCTATTGATGTGCAACTGAAAGGCCTAGGAAAATGGCCAAATAATCTGTTCCCATCCTGTCAGTTTGGCTTCATTGTACTGAAAATCTTAGATGGCATCAAGGTTCAAGAAATATCAAGATGAAAATAAATAGGAAGAAAAATCCTAGAATTCTTTTTGTAGGAAGGTAAAGCTATATACAAATAAAATGCCTCAGTAGATTGAGGAAGGCTTTTATGAACTATCAGACAATTTAAACTAGAAGACAAAAAGTTATTTAGGTATTTTATAATGTTATAGTAAAATATTAGATTGCTGCATCAAAATACATAATGTCACCTAAGTTAAAATGAAACTATATATCAATATTATACGTGTTAATGTTTTAAAGTGAAAGAAAAATATAGCGCTTTTAGAATATATTATATGATGAAAATTAATAACCCGTATAAATTTTTATGAAAGTTTAAAATCTTATTAAAATAAAAAAATAGGTTGAAGTGGTGTACATGGCATGTAACATCAATTTTGTAAAAGAAATAGAATTCTAAAATAGTACATCAGAAAGTCTACAAAAAGATATTCTCAAAGGTTTACTTCAACTCAAAGAGTCCATGTCATTATGGACCCAGTCCTTGTTTTAGCTCTTTAAACCTCATCTTCTCTGTCTCCTCCATACAAAGTCTGGATGTTTTTATACTCACAAAGTGACCACAACATCTCCAAACAATGTGTGTACACTCCATCAATAATTGGTAGAAAAATAATTTAAAGTTTTAGAACTCACCACGCACTTTTTGTTTACTGCTGAACAAATGAGAGTATTGTGAAGAATGGAATGCTTTAATTGATTATGCCAACTAAGGGACATCTTTGGAGCTGTAATCAGGAAAACATTTCCTTCAGAAATGGATTGTGTGAATGCATGATGCCCTAAGTGAATCAGAAGTACATAATATAAAATATCAGGGATTTCAGCAAGCACTGAAAGGTCATTATTTAGTAAAGAACCAACATAAAGAGGTCGGAGGCAACTGTATAAGAAAATGAAAAAAACAAACAAAATTAAGCAATGCCATAGCTGCATGCCAGGAATAATTACTTGGAAAAGTTATTTCAAAATATCTAGAGGAAACAGTAACTAAAAGAAAATTTTATTGAAAAATATTTGTATATTATTTAATATTTAATAAAAAATGAGTAACATGGAAGCCTGTGTCTACTCTGTGGGTAGAGGACTAATGTAATTCATAAAGTCATTAAATATTGCAGATTTTAAGTTACATTATTTAGAAAAGTGGGATTATTTCAATACTTCAAGATATTTATAATATTGTAAAGTCTATGTATACCATAAATCCATACATATATGCCTTTAGGAATTAAAGAATAAAAATTAGAAACATATAGTACATTTTTATTATAGGAAAACATGCGTGTTGCTAGCAAACAGACACATACATGCATACTTACACAGGTACATATAGAGACATATAGATACAGTAATTTATCAATAAAGGCTTTTGTTTTAGCAAATTATATAAACATTACAGTCATACAATAGGTATGGCAATACTTAAAATGATACAGAAAAGACTTTTCAAATTATCATATAAGAGAATAATATGTTCAGTGTTACAGGCTGATGTATTATTCAATGAATCAAGAGCATATTTTGGTTTTGGTATATTTTGTTTCCCTTTTTGTTTCTCACAAGATATTTTTGATTTCTCCTTTGACTCATCAGTTACTCCAGAGAACACTGTTCTATGTCCACATATTTGTAAAAGTTTCCATTTTCCCCATGTCATTGATGTCTCCACATACCACTTTGGTTGGAAAAAATACTTGGTATGATTTCAATCTTCTTAAAGTTTAAACATTTGTTTTGTTTTTATTGATATATGCTTGTATGTCTACACATTTTTTGAGACAGGATCTTGCTATGTTGTTGAGGCTGGCTTTGAACTGATTTAGCCCAGGCCAGCCTGAAACTTGCAGTGATCCTCCTGTCTCAGCCTCCCAAGTGCTAGGATTACAGGTGTGTGCCACCACACCTGTCTCTTCAAATCTGTTTAACAGCACAGCATGAGATACATAGGGAATGTTCCATGTGCCCTAGAAATGAATGTGCATTCTGTTGCTGTTGGATAGGATCTTCTGAATTTGTTAGTTTAATTTAGTCTGGCTCAGTTCTACTGAAATACACTCCTTCCCTACTGATTTTCTGTGTGTGTGTGTGTGATGGTCCATTGGGGATGTCATCTTAATTGAATTAATTGTTGTGAAGATATCTGGTAAAGAATTATTTCTCAGTTTATCCATGAAATTTTTTGAGAGGGATTGACATTTGAATCACTGGAATGAGGCAGGAAGATCCATCTGCAATATGGATAGACATCATTTGAAAGGCAGAGGAAAGATAAATTTTTCTTCTGTAAATCAGAGATCTGCTGATGTCAAAGAACTCCACATTCTTTAGGATTAGTCAACTGCACAAACTCCATCAACTTCCACATTTCCCTTAAAGTCCTCAGGATTTTGGCCTCAGAGTTACAGCATCATTTTTCCAAGCAATACAAGCTTCTAACTTCTCCAGCTTGCAAATAACCTATTATATGATTTCTTTGCCTCCCATGAGCCCAGTTTCTTTTAAATATCCCTTTTCTGTCTGTCTTTTGGTCTATACAATCCCACTAATTGTGTCAATTAAATCCGGACTAACACAGACTGGATAATCTATCCATTCTGAAAGTGGTTTTTGGAATATCCCCTAATATTATTGTGTTGCTCTTTCTTTTTCTTTTCATATATTAAATTTTTTATATATTCAGGTGCTATTCAAGTATGGGCAATTATATCCACAATTATTATATCCTCTTCTTGATTTGACATTTTGTCTTTACATAATAACTTTTTCTGGTATTTTAATGGTATTTGAATTAAAATCTACTTTGTATATTTTAAATACAGCCCCCTCCTCTCCTTTAGTTACCATTTGCATGAAATACTTGTATGCATTCATTCAGTTTCAGACTATATATGTCCTGCAATTTAAAGTGAATCTCTTGTAGGCAGAATATAGTTGAATTTTATTTTTTAAATTACTGTAGACATTCTGTACTTTAATGGTATGTGATATAGCAAAATAAATTGTAAGAGAATGACAGAATGATAAATGTTTACATTAAGATAAAATGAAAAACATTAAATAAATAGGTTTACACTCAAGGAGCTTGAAACTGAGGAGTAAACAAAACCCACAGTAGCAGCAGGAATGAAATAGAGCTCAAACTAGAAATAAATGAATTAACAATTGTCTTGGTTACTTTTCTCTCATTGCTGAGACAAAATACCTGACACTCAGAATTAAGGAAGGAAAGATTTATTTAGCTCACTGTTTGTGGAGGTTTCAGTCTGTACTTGGCTGGCTCCAAGGCAGAGTGACACACGGCAGACGACAACTGTTCACAGCAGCAGAAAACAGCAAAAGCAAGGAGCAAAATGGAGGAGTGGTGGCAGGCAGCCTCTTCTCCCTTTCATTGTGTGCAAACTACCCACCCCAGTAGATGGACGTGTGTTGATGGATGTGTGTAGCACTCACATCCATAATTCCAACATTGGACCATGAATCAATCACAAACTCTATTTTTTTTTTCAATCACAAACTCTAAAAGCCCGCCCCATCACTGTATGTGGCTTTGGGGGGACATCTAGACACAGACTATAACAGCAATAAGATATAGTAAAAAAATTCTCTGACACTAAGAGATGAATATGATTGAAAGTATAATGTTGGTTAAATTTAGGTCAACTAATTAAATCAGAAGACGCTACAAATTATGAATAATAAATCACAACCTATATGAAAGGGTATAAAAGATGGCTATATATTACTCTGAGCAACTATGCACTAATGAATGATACAATGTAGAAGATATGATAGTAATCCTAGAAACATTCACCTACTTAGACTGAATCATGAAAGGATAGAAAAGTTGAGCATAAAAATTAAAAGAAATGAGAATAGATCAGTAATCAATAACTTCCGAAGAAAGAAAAGCACTGAATCAGGTGGTTTCACCAGTTAGTTCTTCATAAACACTTAAAGATCTAATACCATTGCTCAAAATCTTCACAAAAACTGAAGAAGGAACATAATGAAATTCATTTTCCAAGACCAGACCATACACCGGACCATACCAAATGTTAGTGAGGAGGTGGAGGAAACTGAAGCCTTGTACACTGTTAATGATAATGTAAACAGATACAGAGATTATGGCAAAGAAAATGGAGATTTTCCCACAAAATACAAGTGAGAACTGCTATATGATCTAGCAACCTCACATCTAAAGGAAATGAAACATATCTCTCAAAAGAGGTATCTGCATTCTTCTGTTCTTTGGAGATTTCTTTACAAAAGTCAAGAACTTGAGTCAAACTAAATCTAAGTGTCTGTCAATGAATGGATAAAGAAAATGTGATTCACTCACAATATTATTAGCATTAAAAAGAAGAAAATGCTCTCATTTGGGCAACTTGGATGAAACAGCAGAAGAATTATACTAAGTGAAATAAGCCAATAGCAAAAGAAAAGTACTACACAACCTTGTCATACATGGTACAGAAAAGCAGAAAACAATACAAAAAGATGGTAGAATGGTGGTTGTCAGAAGGCAACAGAGGCTAAGGGAAAATGTTGGTTAAAGATGAAAAGTTCCAATTACACAAGATTTAAGTTTTGGAGATGTAGAATGCACAACACAGTACATGTAGTTAATTATATAGTATTGTATGCATGAAGGTAGTTTCAAGAGTTAACTTTCAAGATTCTGCACACAAACAAGAAACACACAAATGGTAAGTACATGAATTAATGCATTAACAATGTGCTAATGGCAGTTAAATATGTACAGTTTTATGCGGCTAGTATAGCTCAGTAATATTGGAAATTTTTAATGAAATTAAACTTTAATAAATTCTTAATAGCTTAAGCAAAGAATATTTGATGATTGCTTTTTGAAATCATTTCTAAAGAGAGGTTTGGAAGATACAGGACATGGATAGCTATTCTCTAAATTGTTTTCTCTTATATAAAAAGAATACTGCAGTGGATCATGTAATAGCTTCAGTAACACTGGGCATGCATGAATAAACCAAAAAAACTAGAGTATTTGTCCTTAAGTAAAGCACAATAGACCACAACCCTGAAAACTAATAAATACATACATAGAAGTGTTATGGAAAATGTTAGCTTTTGGTAAGTAAAATAATCATATTTGAAAAATCTATTTGCCAGTGTTATTGTATCCTCTTAAACTGAAACTGGCTGAGCATTGATACCTTCAGCCCAAGCGCCATGTTTCTGGCATTAGCAGGCCTGCACTCAGAAAACAGTGTCCCGGGGGTTGTGCAAACAGATGGATAAATGAACTAAAGCAAAATAACACTCTGTGTTTTCTCCTTCTTGCTTGGTCTTCTGCCAAATGGGGTTTTATTTTTGTAGAAAACTGAAAAAAAATGCCCTGGCATAAATTTAACTCTTCCTATATAAGATTTCTCTTTGAATTTTATCTTCTCTGGCTTATCTCCATTTTATAAAATGATTATATGAGAAAATTGTCCAGAACAAACATTTGACCAAAGACTCACAATGTATAAATTATTCCTTGGAAGAAAGTTACATTCACTGTACATTTAACTACAAAAGTGGGTCATTAGTTTGTTAGGAGCAGAAATGTAGTCTAACAAAATTCATGTGTTGAAATCCCAACAACGAGTGCTTCACTGTGATTATAATTGGAGATAGAATTTGTAAAGAGATAATTAAGTCACAATGAGTTCCTGAACATGACACATAACCCAGTCTGATCGGTATTCTTCTAAGACTAGGAGATCGGGATACGGGCACAAGCAGGGGAAAGAACACATGAAGGCACAAAGAAGAGATGGGGTAACCAGCAAACAAAGACAAGGGTCTGGAGAAATCAATTCTGCTAAGATCTCGATCTCAGATTTCTAGCTTCCAGTGTTATAAGAAAATATGATTCTTCAACCCACCCAGCCTATGGTACTTTGTTAGAGACAAGCTATAAAAGTAACACATCTGTGATATTCAGCGCATCTACGCGATTTTGAGTCTTCCTGGCAATACTTTTCAGCACAATTATCCTAGTCAGCATTGTATCCTGTTAAAAGTCTAAATAATTTTTTTGAAATTATATCAATAAGGTTATTTAGTTGTAGGACCAAGCAAAGGACTGTATCAAGCCAATGATGACAATATTGTTTTAAATTGACAAGACTATCTGGTGTTTCCAAAGTACAATAATTGACACTGAATTTTTAGAAAATCTATTTCTATATTTGATGTAAAAGAAAAACAAAGTATTGCATTTTGTAAAACAATAACAATGCCACCTACATCATGTGATTGTTAACATAGTACAAGTATTTCTGAAAATACCTCAAATAATTATTCACTCTATAACCGTCATTATATTCAACTGAGTTAAAAAAAATTACTCACAAGACAAACTTACTTAACTAATGAAGGAAAGTTACAGAGAGTGGAATGCCATAATCAGATTCCTGTACATAGGAAATTCATGGTAATTCATCACAGGTGAACTAAGGGAAGATGTTACCAACATATGAACATATAATAAAGATAACACTTATAATAAAGGTACTTATAACAGTAAGGAATATTATTGTGTTTAGGGAGATATCAAGAGATTTGACACACCAAAAGCTGTGATTTAGGTCATATTCGGCTACATTTATTGGATATTCACAAGCTAGATTTTCCAGGCAGAAGTAGGATTTACAAGCAAGATGGGAGCAAACAGCAAGTCTCCAAAGGAAGGGACTAAGATGATGAAAACAGTGTTTAAAACAGTATTTTAAAAAGATGTGTCTGGACCTGCAAGCTGTGCGTTTTCTTGGCATTTTAGTTTTATGCTTGTAAATCAAGGGTAATGAAATATGACTTATGGGAAAGTTGAGAGGATTAATTACAGAAGCTAACGTTTGTAAAGAGCTTTAAGAAATGCTGAATGCAAAGTCTTATTGCATGTAAGTTCAGAGAATTTGCATTCTTCCTCTGGTGAATTTCTATGCACATTTTCTGACATTACTTTAGACTGAGCTCTAATGAAAGCGATTTCTGAAGGCACTTTATGAAAATGAGTCTCCACTGCTGGAGAGCAACTGGCAAGGTGAGGCCACCTCAGCAGTGTAAGTTAAGCCAAATTCCCAGCACAGTCCAGATCCCTAGGAAGAGTTCCCGAGAGAAGGAAGCCTATACCCTGTTCTTCTTGCTATTTTCATGTTACTTTCTCATCCTCGGATTTTAGGGTACCGTTTCCAGTCACCTCATATGAAAACTATGTTAACCATTGAGTTAATACACAATATAACTGTATGAAAACTATGTTAAACATGAAGTTAAAACGTAATGAAGGGTTAAAACTTGTTTTTTTGCCAGGTGTGGTGGCCCACACCTGTAATCCCAGCACTTGGGAGGCTGAGGCAGGAGTACTGTTGCTGAGTTCAAAACCAGCCTGGGCCACAAAATGAGCTCAAGGCCAGCCTGAACTGCATAGTGAGACCCTGTCTTAAAAAGATGAAAGCAAAAATGTTTTTAAGTTCTTTCTAAATTTGACTACAATTAAAATTCTAAGTCCTAATTCTATGGCACAGCAAAAGTATTCCCACTCGAAAATGGAGGAATAGGACAATAGGAAAGAACTGGACAAAGTAATACCAAAACTCAGCAAGATAAACACTAAGTCCTACAGCTCCACATCTGGCCTGCGAAGCACGTAGTGGTCTCACGTTGCACACATTTTTCTGATGGTCGTTCCGGCAGCCTCTCACTTAGGCTGGCTCCCCTCTGAGATCATCACTTTCCTCAGCATATGCTCCATGTTTCTGACATTTCCAACTTCTTAGGATTTACCCTCCACCACTGGCTTCATTCTCATATCTTCACATACAACCCAGTGAGGATATCCTGGCCTGGTCTCTCAGGCCTTTCTTTAATATCTGAGGAGAAACCAGAACTCAAATCAACATCATGCACATAACACCAAGGTCTTCCATTAATATGGACAGTAGCCAAACATTTTTGGGCAATGGGTGCATTGTTCTCTGAACATTTGGATCATTAAGCTTGGCAAGAAATTAATCCTGAGAAAGAAATGGAGACCCTTCTCTAGCAGGGGTCTTACAGTCTTTCTTCTCAAACGAAAGACTAGCATCTTCCACACTAGAGGATGAAGCAGTCGCAGTCTACAGACCCTTGAGACAGTCTCGGGTCATCATACTCCCTATCCTGAGGTGAAGTACTTGCTTTCTTTTTGTTGACTCTAACTTCTTTAGCAGCCATTCCTCCATTGACCCTATATGTAGACATGCTTCATTCTGGGTGAACACTTAAGTATTTCAAAGATTTTTGCCTTTCTTGTTGACCCCAATTCTCATTATAAACTTGGATAATGGCAGCCAGAAGTACCTATGCTACAATCTGAATATTGCGATGTCTTGACATTTCCTCTACCAGATCATTTTTTTCACTACCCTTACTCTAAGTCTCCTGCAAAATCTCAGGACATAGATAAGATAGTAATAAATTTTCTGCTAGAATAAAGCACACATGACCTCAAGCCCAAATTAAAATGGAGACCTGTTCCCAACTGAAACTTTATAAGCCTAACTTCTGCTATCCCTGTACTGATCAGTATGCTGGTCCTTGGTGCTCAATCAAGTTACTGCCTTCTGAAGCTTCTCTGGCCTGTATCTCCACACCCTTCTAGATTATTCTCACAAACCAAATTAAGGGCTTCCACTGTATGCTCAGGTATAGTCACAGCATAGCTCCACTTCTCTGGTACCAATTTTCTGTATCAGAAAACATTCGATCACTGGGTCAAAGACTCACACCTTAGAGAAGGAGAGGTTCGCTTTAGCTTAGAATTAGAGTGAGTTTAGCACACGGTTATCCAGCTCCAAGGCCAAAAGAGTGTGGTACAAGGACCTTCCAGGGTGATTGGACATTACCTGAGAATGGTGAAAGGTCAGGCACCCAATCAAAAATTGATGGGAATGTGATATACAGAATAGCTAGATTGGCATATTCATATTCTTGCTAAATATTGATAATTAAAAAGTGAATGTTCAAAAGTCAAGTCTTGGTTCAAAAAACTTTCAGAGGAATCTAAGTGGATTTTGATCAGAGATAATAGTTGTCATCACTTAGTCACTAGTGTAATACTGCCAATAACACAATCTCTTTATTGATGAATATTATTTATTAGGCACCACAGAGTGCAAGACTAATTAGGTGTGTTATATTCATCTTTATACACATCTTCATTTTTTACCATATTCACTTACATTTACAACAGTGAATTTCTTAGTTACTTTTCTCATTGCTGGAACACAACCCCCCAACACCCACAAGTTAGTGGAGGAAATATTTATTCCAGTTCACAGTTTGTAGAGGGTTCAAGCCATGGTCAGCTGTCTTCAAGGCAGGGTGGAAGGCACGAGGACATCACAGAGGAGAAACCATCCATGGCAGAGCAGGCAGGAGGCAGGACACAGCAAGCAGCAAACCTCAAGTCTCCTGTTCCCTTTTATCCCATCCAGGCTATAAATCTTCTGAGTGGTGCCATAAATGGTGCCATAAACACCCAGCGTGGAGCTTTCCAATAAACTCACCTGTAACTATGCTAAACTAATTATTAGACTAATCTAGTAGCATGCACCCTTAATTCCAATATCACACCCTTAATCCACATTTGCACACCTTAGATGCACCATCTCCAAAGAGACCTACCTACGAGCTCATGAGGCTTTGGAAGGACATACAGATATAAGCCATAACAATAAGTATTAAACTATTTTAAAAACTGAATTTAATAGCATCATTCTTGATTTCAATCGGTTTTTCTTGACTCTTCAACCAAAATATATATTTACATAACTCTTGTCTTTTCATTAATAGCAGGTATCAAAAATTTACTCATTGTACCGTATTCCTGCGCTTACTATTATAACAAATCCTTACATTATTTGACCCTTAATTATGTCAAGTGGCTTTTCAATAGAATTTTGAAATTTATTTTTCATCCTATTCCTGATGCTCTTTGATAATCATAATAGACTGTGGTAATTCTGCATGGAGGTTTTCTTCAAAGTTTCACTGCTACAACTTGTCATTTTTATGATCTTACTATGTCACTTGGAAACACTAGTTCTTAAGGTCCTTACCTTCAAAAGTCAGAACGAGGACCAGGGTATCACTGTCTTTTTCTCTTCCCATAAACATTTTCAAAGTTAATGCTTTTAATTATCTCCACTGGCTTCTTCACATTTGTTATTTCTCCCATTTGTTCTAACTACCTAAACAGCCCCAGATTGTCTCATAGTCCATCCCATTTGTGTGTGTGTTAATCTAATAATTATGTGAACTCACTACAGAACACATATTTTGTCTATTTTTATGTCAGCCTTTCAAAAACTTCAGTTTACTTGTGTTTCTCACATTTCTCTCTCTCATGCATTTTTGTCTTCTTTTAAATTCCAATGGAAACTATAATCAGTTCTAAAGTGTCCAATAAATTTTGCCTTTAATTGCTTTATGAGAGTCATTGAATCCAATGTAGATTTAGGTTGAATTTTTAATAATTATGAATCTAATAGACCTACAGTGAATGCCTATTAATAATCATGGATTTCCAGAAAGGATGATAATTAAAGATTAACCGTGGTTTGGGCAGAATGCGCCGCATCAAAAACTAAGAGGTGTTTCTTTTTTTCTTATTATTCTTTAGACAGTAGTAAGGGTTTTTTCTTGGTGGATTGGGTTTCCTGCTTTGATCCTCAGGCCTGACAAGTTCTCGTGTGCACAAATTAGAGGATAATGTGGGGATTAATGGGTTACTGGCAGTGCTGGGCTTGGAGTCAGAGGTACTGCACAAGATCTGTGGGGCCATAATGACATTGCCGTTGTCAGACTGTATTTAGGTTCATTCTGCTGATTTTCTCTCGCTGCTCTTTTTTTATACATTTACTTTATTTCTGCCTCTGAGAAATGCCTGTGGAAGCCTCACAAATCACCTGCAAAGCAAAAAGCCATCTATGTTGGACATATGTGTTAGTTTTAAACACAAAGCAGTGAGAAAAGTCAGAATAAACAAAAGGATTCTTTTCCTCCTATGTTTCACTGTATTATGTCATATTTCAGGTGCCTGTGTCAAAATATAAGAAAATGTAACTCTGAAAGAACATAATAAATTGATGTGTAGACCAACAGACCTCCCCTATATCTGAATATCTGTTGATTTAAGGCTATTTATTTACCAGCCTCAAATAACGAAGAATCACAGTTCTTTCCATTCTAAAGGCCTGTACAGAGGGCAATTTGCTTCCCATGAAAGGTTTTAAGGTTGGTCTCTAGTCCCAAGCATCAAATACCTGACTTAAGTAATGTTAGAAGTCACAATATTCTTTTATTTATGACTATTTTTAAATGCAAGTATATTTTCCCCACGACCCCTTTGAGCATTCGGCAGACTCAGAATTGGACTACAATCCAATTCCAAATTACCTGGTACAAATAAGAATCATCTTATTATGTTTAATTAGCTTGATTCGGTGTAAGGGGTAGAGAACAGCTTCTCCCAAATCACAACACTAGTGATATCTAAAGCAAGTAAGATTCTGTCCCAAGGAAGAAGGTGAGGGAGATGGTTCAGTGTTATATTATATGTTCCTAGCACCCTATGGCATATGTCCATAACATATCCTTCAATTTTTATCAATAATTTTGATACACAGAAGAGGAGAAATAGTGATTATATCTGTATAGTTTCTCAGTGGAAAGGAACTGAGATAATTATAGAAATAATGGATTCTGATTCACTTTGTAAGGCCTCTCTGTGATACCATTGCATCTCATTTTGTGTTAGCTCTTATGTATTAACTATGGTCTTGAGAAAAAGCAGTGAAGTAAATCACTGGTTACTGACTGCATGGGGTTTGAAACCATTTAAAAAGGTAGAAAATGTCGTGGGAAAAATAAATTTTAGAAAATAATAGAATATGTGAAAACCTTTTTGTGTAGGCATTTAAAAATTGATTTATGTTTGGCCCAGTAGACATATCTGAGAAAAGAAATATTTTGAGTCACCTACAAGAACATATGATAGCTGAATCCAATGAGTATGGATGCGATTATTCAAGAGAGACTGAATCTAGTTGTTCAAATACTACCAAAACAGAAGCATGGGAATAGTTAGCGAAGATGTTTCATACTAAAGAACAAATCAAGCAAACATACTTCATGTAGGAAATACTTTGACAGTTTGAGATGTGCTTTTGCTCTTTGTTTCAGTCACCTCTTAATAAGAATATCAAAAATGATATTGACTCATTAGTGAATGCTAGTAATGTGTTTTTTTTTAAAGTATGTCAGTGATGTTTTTATTCCTACAAACAGCACTAAACATTAAATGTTTCCTAACAACTTTAAGTGGATAGTTCAGTATTATTAATTATATTTAAAATTTTAAAATTATATTTAAATTACTATGCAGCAGATATCTAGAACATTTTCATTTTATTCCCTTGAAGTTCTGTAGCTATTTCATACACAACATGTACTGCATCTACCCTATAGCCCCTGTTGACCACCTCTCTATTTCTAGCATGCACTACATGTCAATAATTTTACCAAATATTCAATGTAAATGATGATTTTACTGTAATTTGTATTTTACTTGCACTCTGTTTCTGATTTAATTATTCTTTGCTGTTATATTTCATCTAGAACCATGTAAAAGAGTCAGAAGTTAGTTACATAATTTCATCATCACAATGACTCGCACAAAAAATCTAAACATAAATGATGAGAAGGCCCAATTAAATACTTTGTTGATTATTAGAAAAAAATAATAAAAGTCTGGAGTACCTCATGATTCACATAAGATTTAAGTGATTCTACCAAAAATTTTGTGAGGAATAAAATACTAGGCATGAGCTAATTACTCAATATTTTAATTTTGAGTTTTCCTATTATTATCCTTTTATTGAATTTGGACACTTGGTAGTGTCTCAAATGAACATAGTTCTTTTCTTGTTAGTGACTACATTTATAAAACCTCTTTATCAATGCAGAAAGGTAATGGGAGGTGCAAATGTATTATGAATGTATCATTTATAATCTCAGCAGTCATTCATTCAAAACTATTAATACAACTTTACCACTATAATGGAGACAAACATCTACATTTTTCTCAAGGATGTTCTAGCAATAAATCTATCACACAATTAAACACCCACTGAGTAGAAGAATATATAAAAGTGCTAATGAAGAACAATTCCCCTTTTGCACTGTGAACTATAAGGCAATATCACAAGGATTATGATAAATATCTCAGTATATTATTATGAAAGGAAGCTTTACAAGAGCCTATGTTCAGTGAAACATAAAAAAATCAGTTCATAAACATATTCAGCACAGAAGGGTGTCAACAAGAATTACAATGAATTAATGGCTAACTATAGTTAATATTTGATCCAGGTAACTTAGTCAAGATTGTTAATTGCAATCGCTTTTAATTTTTCTAATACATCCAGTCCCACAGGAAATATACTTTAAAGATTGCAGATTATTCAGTAAATTCACTTTAAGAGATAAAGGCAACAAATAAAATGAATTTCTTGCAAACACAAAGGGTCTAATAATTGTTTCTGATAATTTAAAAAACATTTCAAAGAACAGCAATGCTAAAATGTGAAATATTATTCAGAAAAATATGTACTTGTAGTATCTTGCCATCAGAGGCAAGAACAAACATTAGTTTTCTCAAGAATATACAAACTACAGGTATTATACAAGGTTTAGATGCCTGAGTACTTACATGTAGATTTTCCCTTTCTTTTCTTAACTTTTATAAATGCATTTGTATGCAGTTGTTTTTTATTTTTTCTTCTTCTTTTTTTTTTTTTTTTTTTTTGCAGTACTGGGGATCGAACTCAGGACCCTGCGCTTGCTAGGCAAGTGCTTATTCCACTGAGCTATATCCCCAGCCCCCTGTATGCAGTTGTGACATGAATACACTTCAGATATAAACTCAGCGAACTATATTTGATTATCATCAAGTAGTTTAAATTCAGTGATGAAAGCTCTTTCTAATAAAATGAACATGATCTTCTTTCTTGCTAATCATACTAAACAAAACCTTCTCTTGAGATTGAATCATTAAATTTATTCGCAACCTGTAAAGCAGAGCCATTAGACATTTAACCTGATCGATATAAATGTCCAATTAAGGCAATTTGGACCTAAATCTTTTCCCTGCTCCAATGCTATTTTCTTTATTTGATCTTCCAAGATTGCTACTTTAATAAGTGGAGAACTGTGCATTCTTGCTTTGTACATACTGCAAAGAAAAGCAAAGGTCGGGGACATAGCTCAGAGGCACAAGTGCCTGCCTGGCTAGCGAAGGTCCAGAGTTCGATTCCTAGCGCCAAAAAAAAAAAAAAAGCAATAATGATGCGTATGACTATTTACATTTAGAATTTAAGCTTATTTTTGTGAGGATTTAAACTACAAATAGAGATAGAGGCATGAAATATTACTGAAAGATGATATGAAATGACAGAAGTATCTACAATCAAGGCAGGAAAAAGTAAGGTTTCAATAGCTCCAAATAATGAACAGTAAAAGTAGCCTTTTTATTTTCAGTCGTAAATTTTTAATTGATGAGCTGGAAAAGAAGAAGTAGATTGAATGTAATCACTGCTCCAACTCATCGTTACAAAGCACAGATGTTACAATATATTCCATATCAACATAAAAAGTCTTGGCAATTTCTCCCAGTTAATCTCAGAAGAAAGTGAAAAGCACTTTGAAAGACTGAAATCAGGTCAAGAAATCTCAGGCACAGTATCGTCCAGGAGAGAGATCCAAGAGTGCAGGAAGCACTGAGTGAGTGATGAGTTTTATTTAATGTTATACCATTTTGTATGTAAGAATCTTACAGCAGCAGTAGCCTTTCAACCTCTTGTGCTGTTTTTAAATTTTACTTCTACAGGTTCTTACTGAGTTCTAACATATATCTTGCAATCTTTTTATTATATAGACAGTTACTTAAATCTACTTCATAAATAAGCAAGAAATTAAGTGAAATCAGACACATATCAGATCTAGTGTTCTCTGTTTCATATGTAGATTCATTTTCACTTGAAGCATAGATCCCTGTAGTGACCCTCTAAAATATTTCTCATCTCTTATACTCTGCTTTCTAATCATTTTTGAAGGACATTTTGACCAGTCAGATAATTCTCTTTGGCATTTTCTCCCCAACTTAAATTCACACATCCTTCCATTGTCTTCTTGAATGTACTTTGGGGGAACTCAGTTCACTATGACTTTTAATTTTATTTTCTGTGTAATGGATCACCCTCCACAGCTACCTGTATGGTACCTGTCATCATTATAATTGGTGCTGATCATTATGTGCTTTCTGCAGCATTCATGAAATTTAGAAAAGAAAGGCCATTATGTTTGCAAATATTTTTCCTACAATTCCCTTGTAATGCTTAGCCTGATATTATTCATAATACAAGGAAGACTTAGCAGCTAGAGAGACTGTTTTCATTGTATATATTCATTAAATATATTTCATTATATATATTCATTTTTCCTAGTTAATTTTTATCTCCACTTTTTTACTATGAAAAGTTTATATGACATGTTCTCAAATTCACCAGACTTTTCTACCAAGTCATCAATCTGTTGATCAACCCAGTAGGCATTTTGAAATCACAACTATTTTATTTTTCTGCAAAAATTACATTTCGCTTTATGTAGACTTAGAGTGTACATGGATTTTACATCGGCTCATTCTTAATATGCGCATGCCTTTAAAGTTCTAAAAGGTCTTCATAATTGACAGTTTTAAGTCTTTATATCATTACTTGTGTTAATTCTACATCTTCCTTTTGATTGATTTTTCTCTTGCTCACAAGTCAAATATTTCTGCTTTTTTGTCATGTGCTGTGTTAAATGTTTATCTTTTTGTTTAAAGATTGAGGTATGGCTGGGTGTGGTGGCACACGCCTATAATCCCAGCACTCAGGAGGCTGAGGCAGGAGGATCCTTGCAAGTTCAAGGCCAGCCTGAGTTACAAAGTGAGCTCCAGGCCAGCCTGAACTGCGGCATAGTGAGACCCTGTCTCAAACAAACAAACCAAAAGATTATAGTATGTTTGCAATTATCTAGCCAGTCATTAATTTTCTGAAATGTGAAAGTGAGCTTTTTAAGCTATGTTCTTGTGGGTTTAAGAAAGCTTTTAATGTATATACTATGTATATGTTAGGACTAGTCAAATCATACCACACACTTGTTAGTGTATCCACAACCAGGGTGTTACCTGAACACTTTCTACGCAGAGTAAGAATAAAATGCTCATGATATCCAGCCAGGAGCACAGAAGGAGCACTTCAATAGATTTCTGAAATTTGCTTTGTGAAAGAAAAGGTCCCTTCGCTCTGGAGGTCAACTTCGTAAAAACTTCTCAGTCTTCAACTTAAATATGATTACTTCAGTGAACCCATGTTATATTTTAATTCTTTCAAAGCCAGAATCTTCTAAATCCCTCTAGAAAAAAGCCTGAACAAACATGAGAGCTTATTTTGTTTTTTCTCTTTCAGAAATACGTTCTTTGGAGCCAATTAACTAGAATTCAGAAAAAAAAAACAAACCTTTTCATGTGCTTTTTTTTTCCCCTTACTAGTTTACAATTGAAAGACTGGCTGATAGCAATAATTTAATCATGGCCACAGGCAGAAAGTTAGGTTATATGAATAAGAGTAAATTAAATGCTTTGTGCAAATATAGAGTCTTATAAAACCACATGGCTTAGAAAATGTGGAAAGAAACTTCTCTAATTACTTTGTAGAAATGATAATATCAGCCCCATATAGTTTGCTATTATTAATAAGTTATTATTTTAAAGGCTGTCAATACAACTCTGCTTTCAAGTGTAGTCAGGCAAGCCAGGGATTACAGTTCCACAATGAGATAAATGAGATAACTATGTTTATGAAAATGGTAAAGAAGTTGGCAGAAAATGAGCCATCCCACTTCTACTAAACAACACGGGGAATAACAAACACATGGAATATTACCATCAATAGCACCCATGGCTTTCAAGAGGTGACTTAATATATTTATTCAAAATTCACTTTGAACATCCGTTTCACTTCCAGCATATATATGTGTGTGTGTGTATATATATATACATATATATATATATATATATATACACACACACACACAAATTAATAAAGTTGAAAAATTACCATAATAATGAGACTGGCTTAATTAAATCAGAAAAACAGGAAAGCACAAAAAAGAAGAAAAACAGCAGAAAAGTAAGTGAGAAAGTATAAGAGAAAAAGAGATGGTCCCCAACGGTACTTGAAATTATAACCCTTTATGCAGGTATATTTGTTTGCTACAATTGTCATAGTAAAGTAGTTAATGGCTTAAGATTATTTGTTTACTTACAGTTCTGAAACTAAAAAATCTGAAAAGAGATTTTAAGAGGATTTATTTGAATTTGTTTCCCTTCTCCTTGAGATATAGATGATCATCTTCTCCTTATACATTCACATGATTACTTCTGTACATGTTTATGTCTAAGTCACCTTTTTACAGTTATGAACACTGGTCATTTTATACCCTACTGAGCTCACTTAACCCTATCTCCAAAGACAGTCAGAAGCAGAAGTACTAGAGATTATGGTTTCACCATGTGTATTTGGGAATTGTGGGTCTAGACTGCCCGTAAGAGTCAGTAATAAACTTGTGAGTGTGGTCTTTAATGCTAAAATTTGCATAACTTCTACAGTGCTAGTATAGCCCAATTAGGAATTCATATATTGCTTATAATCTTTTTAAATGTTTGGATCTATAAAGATATGATTTAATTATAATTTGAATATGTAGCTTACTTACACACTATTTTCCCTGAAAACAATACATGATATTAGAAAACAATTACTATCAAGTTGTTTTTGGAAAATGAAATATTATGCCATTTCAATTCCAAGAATTACTGAAGATTTCTCATGGCTTAAGAGCTTCATAGAAGCAGAACATTTTAGGATTTATAGAACACTTTGTTGTAGAGAAGTGGAGATGAAAGAAAGTTGAGGTGAAAATTTGGAATTTAGCTGAATTGCTTATTCAAAACTATAAAATATTTATGATGAATTTTTCATTTCAAGGTCTATTAAAGAGATATTAATGGATTAACTGGTAATTTTCCTTATGTAAATATTTAAAACAACCTCAATTTGTTTTACCCAAAATTAACTTAAGAAATAAAATAAAATTTACTCCTAATTTTTTAATTTTAAAGTTTATTTCTACATAACTTTAAACAATGGTTAGCTTGCTGAAAGATCCAGATGATTGAAGACTAAAATAAGTAAAAAAAAGTAATTTGAAGCATGTACTCCAAAATTTATGACAAATCCTAACTTTCTGTACAATGTGACAAATTAGGTCGCATGATAGTCATTATTAAGAAATACATTAAGCTTATAATTTAATCCAATTTTCATTTTTGCCATTTTACAGATAAATACTTTCAACTCTTAGTTATTATTTAAGATCTCATTAGTAATAAATGAAGTATTTAAACATCCTAAACCAAAGTTATTATTCTTCACTCCATTTTGTTTCCAAAAAAAGTGAAGAAAAGGAATTCCATTTTACTAAACAGTTTTAGTTCAATTCTCAATAGGAATAGAATATCTTGTTTAACTGTGTTTAGGGTATTCATCAAATATAATAAGCAGTCCTTCAGATATATCACTTCAGTTTTTTATATCCACAAGCACATACTTTATATTTTGCTCTTTAATGAACATATTTTATGTATGCCAAATAATGATAAAGGAATTCATTTTCAAAACTTAGAAATTAAGGCATGGGAGCTTACATCTTTGCCCAAAGTACATAATAGTTGATGAGACTAACATTTGAACCCAGGCAGCCTGCTTCTGACTAAATATGTTTCACTTTTGTACAAGTGAGGGTTACTGTTTAGACTGTTACAGTTACTGTTTAGACCTGTCTAAACAGGTTACTGTCTAAACAGGTTGTACGCACATACATACAATCTCACTATGTTCCCATACAGGAAGGAAAACAATAAAAAGTGGGTAAGTGATGTTCTCAAGAACTTCCCTAGATCAGAGATGTGTTGACCACTTCAGGATATGTTCACAGGCATGCTTCCAGGTCCTTCAAAAACAAGTTGAAACGTTTTCTTATCTTAAAAGTTGTATTGAGTTATGTCTAGAATGATATTTTCTGTCTTTTACTTTTATTCTGTAAGGATTATAATTATGAATAACAAATATTGATTTTGCTTAAATTATATGTAACTTTTTCTCTACATTTGTATTTTAACTACTTATTTCTCTCTAGGCTTTGTTTTTTTATTCATTGACAGTCTTTGAAATCTTAACACTAGCAGCATCAAAAATTCATTTAAAAAGTTCTAATGTATCTTATAGCAAAACTCTAGCATTCAGTGCACAATTCTGTGAAGAGGGTTTAAAATTATTATGTGAAGAGCCTATAAAAGAAAAATTAATGTTTCAGGGAATAAGTGATAGATTTATTAAGTTTCACCACAAATATTTTAAATCTCAAAATTAAAGGCCTCTAGGGGCTTTAAGTCAAAACACTTCACTACTTCCAACTCTGCTTCAATCCTGATTGTACTAGGAAGATCAATGCTTCACCTGAAAATTTTCTCTGGCAAAATGTAAGAAAATGGTTCATGAGACACTGTTGTCTAAATGACAAAGAAAAAAATTAGTCCAAAAAAAATAAACAATCCAAAACCATTATTTGAGGATTCCTCAGTGGTACACAAACTGAAAGTAAAGTTCATAGTTACATAATATCACAAGATAGAAGAGTGAAAAAAATTTTTAAATGTGTTGTAGGCACAGTGGTGGGCGTAGAGAGAAGGTCAGAAGCAGATAGAGTCACAAAGAACAATTATCATATTCAAAGTAGTTATGTGCCAGTTCAATGTATTTTTATTACTAGAAACAAGAGGAGATAACCTGTAGAAGGCATACAAATACACTGCATTACAGTCAGTGATTATCAGCATATAAAATGATGATCCCATAAGACTGTAATACAACTTAAGTGCAGGCAGACTATACATCTAGACTTACGTAGGTACAGTCCATGAAACTCACATAATGGCTCTCCTCTCAGTATGAGAATTATTCCTATCATTAAATAAGGCACAAGTTTCCATACACTTTACTTTTGACTAGACCACCTATTTGTAAACAAAACTGTTAGCAAAAGAACACAGATTTAGACCAATTTTCAATTATAAATCTGTTCAATTTATTCTCCTCTGCAATTTAAGTTTATTTTAGAAAAGAGGGAACAAAGAAAACATATTTTCACTATGATTTAATCTTCATGCTTGGCTGAAAGTCAACCCATTACTGTTACATATATGAAAGACAGAAAAAAGCATCTAAGTAAAAGACAAAAATATTAGTTTTATATAAAATAATCCAAAGAAATAATTTATTCAAAACAGTGTTTATTTAATAATTCAGTAGGAACCATTGCCTTAGATTGACAAAAATGTCTAAGATTTTTTCTAAACATACCAGAAGTGTAAACACAGGAGAATTTATTTTAATCAGATTGTGATTGAATTAGACATTTAATGAAAAAATAATCATTTAGGATTTTCATTTATTTTGTCTGAATTGACAAAATATATAAATTCAAACAAAGTGTTTCAATAGGAGTGAATATTGTACTCAATTGTAAAGCAATGGTGTTCATGAGTCTAAACAGATTTAAGCAGGTTTATTTGTAGCAGCTTCATCACAAATATGAGTCATGTATTGTACTAGGACATGAACACTTTCCCATACTAGACTACAGGAAGTTTTCACTTCCATTAAAATCTTATGGGAACAATGTTGTGTATGTGGCCCATCACTGAATGAAATACATGGTATCATAATTCAGTGAAGATTTTTGCTTCAAAATATTATATACTTGTTATGGTTGAAGCATTGTGTCAACTTGGGGAGTCTAGAGATTTGGCTGAGTAATTCAGCAGGAAGCTAGGGTGCTCACCTCGTGTATATCCTGAGCCTGTGGAAGAGGAGCACATGGAGATTGTGTGAGAGGTACACACCCCCTGGGTGGGGGTAGCTGTTTACAACGCAGGGGAAGAAAAGAGCTGCTTCCTGGCTATTCCTCCCTTTTGCTCTTGTGGTTTTTGCTGTGTGCTGCCGCCATGAACACTTGTCCTCTGCCATGTGCCATTGCCTCTGAGCCAGCCAAGTATGGACTGAAACCTCCACAAACTGTAAGCTAAATAAACCTTTCCTTCCTTCATTTTGGGTGTTGGGTATTTTGTCTCAGCAATGAGAGAAAAGTAACCAAGACAATATATATAACTAAATTTTATATATTTTGCTTAAAATTTTAATTCCAACCATTGTCTCTCTGGAGATAGGAAAGTCAGATGTTTAAGATCTGTGTAAGGAAATTAGGAATAGGGATTCTTGGGGAAGAATAGACTCCTGTGTGTGTCAGAGGTTGAAAGTAGCAACCAGAAACACAATCCTGGCCGTTTAGTATGCATCCATTCCTCCTCAGAGAGTGCTTAGTTGCACACAGAGTAGACCAAGTCTTTAAACAATGTAAACAGTAAAGCAGGGTACCAGGAATTTAGATGATTTAATAACACAAATTCATGGTTTATAAATGTGCTAGAGGAGTTTGCAACAAAGCTGCGCTGGATATGGTCCATTGACAGGACTATTGCCTACTTCCTTCTAACGTGTTTTTGTATGCTGCAAGGCAAGAAAGCCAAGACTTTATTTCATAGATCCCCTTGTAAGTACTGGGTGTGCCTGAGGCCCTCCCTGTCAACTAAATAATCCACATTACTGATTTTAGCTGTGTTGTCGATGGCAAGCAAGTTGTGATGCAGGAACTTTGTCTTGTGGCTGTGCTTCAGAGTTCAATTTCCAGCTAGACTGGTGTGCGTGTTAGTTCCAGGGTATCAGCCACCTCCTGATTCATTAAGAACAGTATGTCAAACTCAATGATCCGGGGTAGCCTCCTGATTTTCCACTTTCTTGGTTGTGTCAGAGGTTGCGTCTCCCTTGGTCGGTCAATTCAATATGCAGTGTACTGGGGTATAGCTGAGAGCCTACTTTTCCAATAATGCTTTGGATTAAATCCTCTTATATTTAATGTCACTTCTGACTGTTAGAGAAACCATGAAGAAATTTTAAAATTTTCTACATGAAAGTAATTCTACTGCCTTGCTGAAAAGAAGTGTGTTATCTGTATTACAGATTTGATATGATAGAAAATATATTCAATTTGAATCTAAAGTATGTCCAAATGTATACAAGGCAGATAAATGTAACTTCCACTTAAACATGACAATAACTATTTTCACCCTGAGAATTTCTTTCTAAACCCCAAATGTGTTTTTATGGTATATTTTCTCAACCCCCCCATATATCCTATATTTACTGAATACATAATCATGATTAATAAGTAGAAGAACTGTTTTGTCAGCCAAAGGTTAACCCTACCTTTGTTTTGAGTCCCAAATTTGAGGCTCAGCATATCCACACATATGCAAATGGTATTCGGTTATATTTTCTCAGCTCTAGTGACAGCAGGAAAAGTTTATAAAAAAACAAAGTTGTGCTATTGCTGCAGACTTTTTCATCAGGTTAAATACTTATTCTCCTAATTGAAAGACTACAGTTGCATTGAAGTATAAAAATGTCTTTTCATCAACCTACAACTATTTGGTGGAGATACCCCTAAAGGAAGCTGTAAACAGCATGTCATTGAATTATTTCATTCAATGGAAAGGGTTATCTGTCAGCAAAGAAGGAAATTTGAGGTTTCATGTCTTCGAAGCCATTGACTAGGAGAAGGTGCTTCATTAAATTCCACTCAGCCTTAGGTTCTACTACAATTAAAAATCAGTGGCGAACTAAATGATCTTCATAACTCCCTCTAGGTATAAGATAGCAGGTTTATCTTTTGGCTGCACTGTGCCAATAAGTAATACTAACAGTGAGTATTTGAAATGGTGTATTAGCTTACTAAAGGAAAAGGCTAAATTAGAACACATTAATTAAATATTCACAGAATTAAAGAAGGAAATAAGGCATTTCCCAAAGGAGAATGCATAATTTTATACAAATTTTTATTAATATAATATTACAGATTATTACTAAATATTATGGAAGGTACTTCTCTTGCCACTATGCTTACTAAACTCACATATGTCTTTTCCCAGCCTATGGGGAAATGCTAGCATAGGTACATTTATCTTCTTAAATCTCAAAAATATACTTGCCTGCAAAGTTGTGTGCATGTCTTATTTTCTTGTCTTAAAAATAAAAAAATACATATCTAAACTCCTAGTTTCAAGGTGATGTTTTGAGAAGCACAACACTGAGGATATTGTAGCTGTTCAAAGGATATGGTGCCAAGAAAGCAAGTCATCCTCAGGATTGTTACTCTTATTAAGGCTCGTGGCTTCATTTTCTTAATATCAGTAAAGCTAAGATCTCTTGTATACTATAAAGAATTAGCAGTGGCAACATTTTCAACTTTATCCTGACTCTGTTTAAAATGTTATGCTTTTCTTGAGCTTCTTGCCTCTATGAAAAAGATAATAAAAGGTCTATGAGCAAAACTTTAGAGTTCAGAGCTCATTATAAAATTTACAAGTTAGTTTAATTGCCAAAGATCCACCTAATACTACAAGTTGATTGCCTCAAGTGCAAGGTAAAACACACTGCCAATAGGTCTTGTGTAGCATTTTCCATGGGTGAGGTTATGCATAAAATCTCCATCTAGAGAAAAAAAATTATTTTGAGCTCAGGTATATTTACGAATGTCTGGAATTTGTTAAAAAACTGCTTTTTAAGCATCACTTGTATTAGATGACTGCCTGACCCTTTGCCTAAACATACTAGTCAAGTGATAAATGCAAAGCATTGACCAGCTGTATGATTGAGCTAGCTCAGTAATGCAGTCCATTTAATGGGAAATATCTGCAGTCTGACCACAGTATATTCATTTGTTCCATTATTTTGTTCTTGCCCTAGGAAATCTCTGACCTGCTCTGCTCTGAGAGATAGACACCAAACCAATAAACACGCCAGAGGCATCACAATTTTGGAAGGTTCATGTCATAAATGCATTCTCAACACAAACAAATACAGACGCTGAGAACTGATAAATCCAGCTTTTTCTGAAAATTGGGGAAACTCCAAAGGAGCAGGAAAACAGCTTGTAGGTTAATGACTTAGGGTTAATGATTTTCTTTGGGCAAAGATTACTGACATAGAATGAGAATTTTTGAATATTGGAGAGCAGAAAGATAGTTTGCAAGCCAAAAAGGTTTTGTGCACAAGAATTATGGCTCTGACTCTAGATGGCCTCATTAGTAGTTGCCTTGCACACAGATAAGTATCCCTCTGACTCTTTAGTAAAGTGGAGAGAACATAAAATTTGAGTCTAACTGAGCCAATCATCACACTTCAACCAATTTGATTTAATTTGACTCTGTGGCAAAGGCTGTGAAGTATCACAGGAAGATGCATTTTTCACGTAAGAAAAGGGAATAGATTACTTGCAAATGATCGCAAAAATATGAGAGACTGTATTAGTGTTCAGATATTTTATTATTAATCCATTGTTCCTTTTATTAAACAATATTACAAATTTATATATTTCATCTGAAAATAATCGTAAATTCAATCTTAACAAAAATATTCTCTGGTCCCAAAAGCAAGAAATTGAGCGATATATTAGCCTTTCAAAACTAGAAAGTCCAGCGGTGAAAGTGATTCCTGGCGTTTCTCTGTCTCACATGGTGTGTATTTACCTACACGTCATACACCCTGGTCTGTTACTCTTCATCCTTTGCCTTCCCTTCTTTATTATTTCAGGCAAGTTCTCTTTACTTGCCTCCAAGAATGATGATAATTTAAAACAGATATTGTACTTTTCCAGCCTAGCAAACAAGCTCTCGTGCCTGCCCTTTTCACGTTTTCTCCTCCTCAGCCTCCATCTCACATTGTTCACATGGATCATAGGACATTTGGCAGATTCATCAGTGCTCCTGGGTGTTGAATTATCTTGATGTTCTACACCTATACCACATTTCATCCTCTAGCCAAAGATTATTTAATCAGCACTCTTAGAAAAATCATGTGAGGAGTGCTTATGATTCTCTCCAGGCACAGCTATAAACTTTGATTTGATTATATCAGTTTGTCAAGTAAGGAATGTTTATATGAACTTCCACAGGCTTAGCATGCCTCAAATACTGACAATTTAATAAAGTTAAATTTTAAAATAATATTTAATAAAAAGAAATAGATTTAGAATAAAGTACTCTAACAGATATAACTGCTATCTATAAGGAATAGGTACTATGTAGATTTTAATCATGAGTCTAAGTGGCTCTGGAGCTCTCCCAGTTTACTTGTGGACCTACAAGGGACCCATCTAGGCAGTAGCAGAGTTAGAAATAGGTGATGATTTTAGAAACTTGGCCAGACATTGTAAAATTAGCCAAAGTGACATCATTAAATATTTGTGTGCTAAAATATACTTTCCTGGTTAAAAGGCACTCGAGACCCAGCATGATCCCTTGAACAGATTTTCAGGCTTAAGCCAACAGTAGAGCTGAATTCACAGGTTCACATTACGGGTATCATCACCAGAAGAGCGTTGGTGTTTTGAGGTCTGCCTGCCTTGTCTCTTCTCTCCTTGACTTAGTATTGAAACAATAGATATGGAGCCCTGATGTTCATTAGATTCTCATTAATCTAAAAATCATCATTGACTTCCCCTCTAACTTTTAAAATCACAACAGTATAACTGGATTGAGATATAGTTCCTCATACTACCTGGTAGTTTGTTTTTAAAGTCCCAGAGAGATTTGGAAAGCCTTCTTCTATATAGAAACTGTGACTGTTTTCCCAATATTCTCCTTTCTCATTTGCAAGGAGCTACTTAAAAGTAGGAGAGACTGTCATTTCATCCTTAGGTAGCTACTCATCAAAACTGTTCCTAATTTTTCCCAGCACTTTCTTCCACAACAGAGAAATGGTTAAGATCATAATTGTGCAGTGTCTCCAAAGACACCACTAGAATAAATTAAGTTTTGAGTATAAAGTAGACGTTTGCTACTCCCCAAGGACACAAGCTCGTTCCCACTCCCAAGAGAAATCTAGCTATTAACTACAGTGCTTACAAATTATTTAAATAAGAGATTTCTTTAGTAACAGATATAGAGTATTGAAAATGAACATTTTTACCAATAAACCCTTACCATACACAGATACTAAGACATTGTATCATAAAAACATTTCCTTTACCCTTGGATTGCATACCGCCTGATTAGGAATTAGGAAATGTATTGCAAATAGAATATGCTTTTTCCTAAGCATAATTTTCTGTTACATCATGAAGTACCGCTGGCACAGTGATCTTTGATAAGCATTAAAAAAGTAAAAACAAGGAGACTTGTTACAACCTAGTCATACAAATAAAATCTACCACTAGTGTTAAAAAACCAGCAAGAGACTTGTTTTATATATTGTGTTAAATACTGTGGGGAAAAGACAGTTATTGAACGATACTTGCTTTAAACATAAACAAATTTGAGCTCAATTACTTTGGCCATATTTTATAGATATGTTTACATTTCCCCTAAGGAAAACATGTGAGTAAAACTTGCCACATTTTATATTGTAGTATTTCAGATGCTTAGCTTTAACGTTGTTAAAATAAAATCCCAAATTCTTCATTCCAGGAGCATTTTTCTTGAATTCACAAATGTGTTTATCACATTCCAGTGTTAGAATCACAGCATAACAGTTGTTTGAAAAAAACCTGTGACCTTGTACTATTTTAACTCAAAGGAGCGTATAAACCTTTACTTTTATTCCACAGAGAAAAACATGTAGACATCAATTTAACAATTGAAGGTCATCTGAGCATTTCTAATTTTAAGTATGGTGACTTTAGACATCTATCTAATTTGACTCAAGTGTATGTGCTTTCAGCTTCTCTTGGCTTCTTCAAATATCATACGTATGCAAACTAAATGTTTTTCACCTTCTTAGTTTTTCCCCTTTGGTACTAAGAATCAAATTCAGGACCTTGCACTTGCCAGGCAGGTGCTTGTGCTTGTGCTGCTGAGCTGTACCCCTGGCTTCCATAAGTATCACTCTTGTCTGGAAATTTATATCTCAGCAGGGTCTTGTCCACTGATCTTGACCACAGTATGATTTTACTTTGCATGTTCTCATTCATAAGGTGATGCTTATATCTGTTGACACACCAGTGGCCATCATCCTCACAGTCATTCATACATTCTAAATATTTCTCATCTCAAACATGGCAGCTTCGGTTGACCAACTAATAGGAATTCTTCATTTACTTTTTCCAATCAGACACAGGTATGTAGGTCTCTCTTCTGTGCCAAACTCATCTCCATCTACACATCTTTTACAAACTGAAAATGGACTGTTGGTGTATGACCCCATCCTAAGTTATGCCTAGAGTGCACAGTCCCAAACACTATGGCTGAATATTGTTCACTAAACCTACTCCTGCCCAGGTCACTACCCTCGACCACACTTTCGTCAGGTTCCTCAGAGCCTGCACTAAGTAGGACTTTTGCTCATCTTTGGTCTGCTCTTCCTAGTCTTAGCAAAAGGTCCTGCTAAGACATGGCCTACTCCATCTCTGAGATGGGATCAAATTCTTTATCCTCTACCTCTGAGATCTGAATCTTGGTTTGGCCCTTATAAAGAATCCCATTAGTTCAGTTTTTTAAAAATAACTTACATGGCTATCTCCTCTGAGTCATTTTCCAATGAGGACACTCTGACATTAAAAGTAGAAGTTGAAGAACTTTGTCAAATATCAAGAGTGATCAGATAGTAAGGATTGAGACCTGAGCTAATCTATTGGGATTATCTTGTGAAGACTGTGCTGAGCAAGACAAAGCCAAGACCAAGGCTGAAGCCTACTGGGCTTATTGTGTAATGGTTTATGAAAACATTTTCTCAGAATAATATTTTCTCTTACACCAGCTTACCCACCTCCCCAGCCAGCCTCACAGCAGACATCACTTCTGCTCCTTCATCTCATTTCACTGCTATTTTTTACATACATATTCAAAATAGTTTCCACATACTATTAATAATTATGTATAATTGTCTTTTCTTCTATCAGGTGGTAAATTGCTTTTAGATGGTGATACTGAATCTCTTTCTCCAACATGGTCAAAATTACATTATAGGGTTCTTTCCTTGCATGAAACCCTTCTGAGTTCCCTTATTTGGGATAATTTAGGGTAAAGATCATGTTTTTGAATTCAGCAACAATTTTCTATCACGCCTTCAGAAACCTAGTTTGTGTACTTTTATTCTCAATCACTGTGCGCCTGTCCTTCTAGAAAAGTACTGAGTGGAAGAATCCCGAGCTCCTTGTATTATTCTACCATGTCCCCACCACAACAAAAGCACAGTGCTGTCAGATCCACACAGAGAGACAAAAGTGTCTTTTGGAAAATTTTCCTTTCCAAAAAATCTACTTATTTAGGGGGTTAAGGGAACACTGGACTTGGAGAATCTGCAAATGTGGGGAGAAAAGATGTCCAAAGCCTGCTGTACCTCTTAGGTCTCTAAAGGTAACTCAGAGATCATCCCGTAGTAAAATGACCATGTTCACTTGACAGTCGTACTGAATACTTGTTTTCTGGTTGGCTATTTGCCCAGATGCCTGGGATACACATATACATAATATAATTAACAGCTCGTTTTCACAAAGCTTTCATTTTTTTCACTGAGTTCCAATCTTAAATCTAGATGCTTCTTTTGATTTCCCTCATGGGTACAATTATACTTAGGATTCTGATTTTCATATTGTGGCTCATGCTTGAAGGGAAATAGTATTCTATTCTTTTCCTGGAATGGATTAAAGGATAAAGCATATTATAGTAAAAAAGTAAATGTAGAAGGACATGATAAGGAGAGGGACATGATATATCAATATAATTATTATCAGAATTGATATCATTATAATCTTACTGCCACATGAAGTTTTTAAAAGTTGCCTTCAAATATCAAGCAATTGGTAGCTATTTACTAATCACCTATATGCTACACTTAGCTACATGGCTAAGGTGGCATACGTACAGAAAAGACTTTGTCCTTTATGCTAAGGAGGTGAGCATGGAAAATGCAAATAAAGCAGTAAGAAGCAGTAACATGTGTCATAGATCTAAACAAGAGATTAGACATAATACTTCTAAGCAAGTGGTGGTTGTACTGGGGCTTGAAAAGGTAAGATTTATTTATGCAGGGGAATTATTTAAGGTGAGTATACAAGATGTGCAATATACTGATTGACAGAATAAACAGAGAAGCTCACACAAACTAAGAGAACAGTCACATCAGGAATGGTCAGAATGTTCTATGTGGCCATAAACACCAGAAAAAAATGAAGAAAGTCTGGAAAAAGTGAGAGGGCCCAAAGTTTTTATTTAGTGTAAAAATATGATTTTATTTAATCATTCATTGAACAAATAAAATATTGAGCCTACTAACTGCTTATTCTTCTCTCAGCAAATAATCCTATAAAAAAGAGATCTCAATGAGTTTAAGTTATGACAAAGGAAATTAGAAATAAATGGAGAGTAGGTCCTATATTGTCTAGTGGTAAGGAGAAACAAAACAGGTGAGAGAGAGAGAGAAAGAGAAAAAGAGGGAGGAAACGTTGAGAATGCTCTCTCAGCTGGAACAACTGC
Organism: Dinomys branickii; assembly: GCA_004027595.1. Classification (NCBI taxonomy): domain Eukaryota; kingdom Metazoa; phylum Chordata; class Mammalia; order Rodentia; family Dinomyidae; genus Dinomys; species Dinomys branickii. The sequence goes on along the minus strand of PVLD010010976.1, from coordinate 3,538 downwards.
CAATATCAGATCTCTGGTGAAAACAGGCAGATAAGCAAACACTTGATTGAAGTGAAGAAAATAAATAATGCATATATTTTAAAGATGATAGTCCGTGGCTGAGAGAGTATCTTTCAGCTCTTCAGTGGCTGAGTACTAGACTTTCAAAGAGTAGCCTGAATGCCAATATGGATAGAGTGGCCTGAGCAAAACATAAAATCAGGAGAAGGGAGAAAGAGCGGTACACACAAGTGGATATGCAAGGTCTGCCACATGAGAGGGAAGACTTCGAGCTTCACTATATTTGCTGTGAGAAAATGTCGGTACGTTTGAGTATGTTTTGGCTTAATGGCCCTTAACATTTTCCGTGTTTCAGATTTCTATGTGTGGTGAATGATGAGAGTGAGGTCAACAATGGCAAAGTAGTTTGAAAAGGAAAGCAGTTAAAAAGTTATATTCATGTTTGTAGCAGCACAGTTTATAATGGCTAAGTCTCTGAAACAGCCCTATATCCATGAAGAGCTCTTTTTCATATAGAAAGAGAATCCAGGGATAGAAGGATAAAGGAGGAAGGGGAGGGCGAGGAGATGAAAAAGAGAATTATGGTACACATCTTCATCACTTTTCTCATTGCTGGGACAAAAGGCCTGAGATCCACAGCTTAAAGAAAGAAAGGTTTATTTCACTGCAGAGGTCTCAGTCCATAGCCACCTGGCCTCGAGGCAGGGCAGAAAGGTATCACAGGAGAGAAACTATTCCTTATGTGGCAGGTAGAAGGCAGCAAGCCTGTCTTATATTCCACCCAGGCTCTAAATCTATTGGTTTGTGCCCGAGTGGGGCTCCCAATTACCCACATCCAGAAAAATGCTACATGATCAATGGACTAAGTTAGTACCACACATAGTATCACATAACTTAGATCTAACCCAACTCTGGGTAGCCCCACATGTGAGTGAAGCTCTGGGGGGCCATCTAGATACAAGCCATAAAAATGTAGACTGTACGTGTGCAATTTTGTGCAAGGAATATAAACATTACGTTCACCAAATCTATCCTAATTAATTTTTAAAATTAAAACACAGCAGATGAATGGATAAATTTTCACATGGTAGAGTACTACCAATGTCCCATAAAGAAGGTAAACTTGAGCCATTTGTAGGAAATTTGAGGCACGTTGAGACCATAATGGTAAGTGAAATAAGGTAAACACACACACTGTATTTCTCTGGTTAAAAGTCAGGGCTTACTCATAGTATGGACCGTCATTATAACTTGAAGTGCAAATCTGACGCTGAGTTATGCTTCCCTAACTAATTTTATGGCAAAAAGAATATGAGTCAACTACCTAATCCCTCTAAACCCTAAAATATATTCATTCAAAATTAATAAATTTTAAATTAAAATATTTTATTATATTCTAGGATTTGACATATACAAGATAGGTGTTCCATTCATTTCTTTAAAGATGAAGCCTGTACACTCTAAGATACATTAGTACTACAAATTATCAATTTATTTAACCCCAACCCCTACCCTGCATTTAAGACACTATGAGTCCTTAATCTCCTGAATGTATGAGTTATTTAGTCTTTCCATGTTTTTTTATAATGTTTTATCAAATGTCCCCAACACTTTAGCTCCTCTGAAACTTCTCATTAAATTAAATGTGAGATGAATACCACTCAAGAGATAGTATGCCTTCAAGTGTATCATACTGAGGACATGTGATGTTGGTGTGTGTTCTCACTGGAGACATCAACCTCAGGCATTTGGTTAAGGTGGTGTCTGCTGGGCTTATCCCTTGTGAGGTTATCCTTTCTCTTCTTTTCTTTCTTTGCCTTTAAATTAATGTATATTTCCTTTCCTCTTAATGTATATTTTATGATAAATTACACTGGGCTTCTATTCCTCATATTTTGGTCAACCCATGTTAGTATTCATTAAAGTGTCCTGTGTATAAGAATATTTATGGGATTCTGTTGGGGATATTTTTATTTATATCTAATCCCTCTGCATTTATTGTTTACATTTATTCTGTAAAATAGAACTATTTCTTCTTTTCCATTTATCTATCTGTTCAATTTTCAAATAAAAATTTACTTATGTTTTGATTCAGCACTATGACTATTTTCCTGATGGTTCAAAGCACTGTAGCCTTTGACATTAGAAACCATATCGGAATGGCCAGAATAACTACAACCCCTTACACCTCAGACTTTGTTTGGAAATTGCTTTACTTTTGAACATCACACAATGCTATAGACACATCCAATCCTCCTGTACCTCAGCTCTAGAATTAACCATTCTGTTCAGTAAGGCCTCAATCTTTTTCTTTGAGAATGGAATTTATAGGCCAAGATTTAGAATCTATAACCATTAATACCAAGATGTCTTGCTTCTAAATCTTCAGATTGCACAGGCTTGAAAAACATATATTCACTCTTGTACAAAATAGATTGATGAGAGATAAATATATAGAGACATATTTATATCTATAGTCATGCAAGCTATGAGCTCATGTGCTGTACTGAAAACCAATTCAATACTAGAAGATTTTCTCTGAGTGAAAATCCTGACCTTAATTATGCACAATATATTTTATACATACATGAAATCCTTTATATTTGTTGATGCAGTTTCTTGTGAAAAATAAAGTTAGCAACTAGAGTTAGTATTGATGCAAATATATTCTGGACTTCATCCTTACAGTATTGAGTTAAAGTACTGCTTCTCAGGTTAATTTACATGAATTCTATATTTCCCCACATGTATAATTCAGGTTATATTATTCGTATGCAATCCTGGTGGTTTCAGATGTTACATTTCACTTCTTATGTGCTTATAGATTTCTTTATTACTAACAGCCTGTGACAAGAGATGATAAAAACCAGAACATATGTTTAAATAAAAAGCATTAGTGTAGAAGACCTATTGTGACTAATCCCCCTCAGAATGCACCCTTTGCTGTGAACACACTCATCCCATTGTTCTTGTCACTTCCAGAATACGTCCTGGAAGTCCTTTTCTGAGAGTTCTTTAGGAGCTGTGATTAAAAATACAGTGAACGCCGCAACCCAGAGCCAACAGATGGAAAGGCGGGTTTGTAAGAGTGCTGCGGGGTGTCCTCCACCTTACTGCCCAGACCTGCAGCGTTTAACTTCTGATTTTCCACAAAATGACCATGGAAAATACAGACTTTAATCAGTTTGTAATGTCAAGGCAAAGACACACAGGAGAGGCCTTCCAGGGCTGCCAAGAAGATGGCAGCGCAATGAGGTGTGTCTGAGTTGGGAGGAAGGCTTTTAAGGGGCAGTAATGGCAATGTGTCTTTTACAGAAATAATTTATTTTTAATTTAAACATCACTTCTGTGTTTTGAGGTGTTTGTATTTGTAAGATTAATGAATGGATGGATAAGGGATGGAAGAATATTAAAACCTTTTCAAGGTAGTTTCCTTGTCAGTTTTGTGCTCAGAAGTCTATTTTGGTGATTAACAGTTGTGGTGTGGCCTCTTGGGTTTTGGTGTAAGTGAGAAAGGAAGATAGAGATGAAAAAGAGA
>PVLD010010975.1:0-67726 GCA_004027595.1 Dinomys branickii | reverse complement strand
CTGTTGTTGAGAGGATTAATTGTCTGACTAATTTTGCATGTCTGTATATGGGTTCATATATTTACACTTCAAAGATATCAATGGATAAAGCAATAACCACTGTTGAGACCATGTCACCTTGTCTATAGATTAGTTGTGATTGTACTATTTTTTATGCTAATTGGTGTCTGTTTGTTAATATGTTTTTGTACTTTTATTTTTTTTTTAATAAAAAAAAATATCCCACCTTTTTACAGGCCAAGTGTCCACGTCCTTGGCACTATATCTTCTAAGTGCTTTTATATTTAGCATTGTCTGTTGTATTTTTTCAGGCATTATGTTTAGGATAATGTTGCTTTTTACAGGGAATACTACCATTGTTTTCAAACTCATAAACATTCAACCCCTTTCCTTTAACATTTATTGATATCTGTAAGATTAATTGTAGTAAGTTAAATCTATGAGCATATATAGAGAACATGCTTAAGATTCATTTTCAAGCCTTTTGAAATATATTCCTTATGTTTAGCAATTTTCCTGTTTGTAAACACTGACTTCCAAAGAACAGACAAACTTACTTCTCCATACTAGTGCATAGGCAGGTCACCCTGAATTAATCAGCTGGACTCACTGGTATGAAATATAAACTCTGAACCAAGAAAACTGAGGACTCAGATTCCAGATAGATCACAATGCCGAAGGTGGTCAAGATGCTTGAAGGAAGCTATGAAGATCAGAGACTTCTTCTGGAATAGAGTTATTATGCATACATTAATGGCAGTGATAGCGACTATGTGAATTTATGTAACTTTCCTGGCTCAGAGGTGGCAGTTACACAGAAACTACAGAATTACCGGTAGCGTTAGCGGTATCAGTGTCAGTAATAGTAATATGAGTGGAAGGAGGAGGAGGAGGAGGAGGAGGAGCAGGAGCAGGCGGCAGCGAAGGAGCAGGAGCAACAGTAGTCGTTTTTCCTTATGGCCTTCTATAGGACGATTTTCACTTGTTTCTGGGAGTCTACCCGGAGGTCCATCTTATAGGCATTTAAATGATTATCTAACTTATAAAGTCTATAACCATTTTTAAAGAAAGATGAAGCTGAGAAATCTTGTAAGGTGTATGTGTACATAAGGCATCTAGAGAAATCTCGCTTGTAATTCTCCACTTCAAAATATTTTGTGCCTCTGTGTTTCTAAATGAAGCTCTAAATTCCAATATTTCCCAAATTCTGGCTTTAATATCCCATTTAAATAATTGATCCCTTTACTTCACAGCAGTTACATATGCAAGCCAAATTTTATAATGAATGGATTTAAAAGTAATTCCACTTGTCTTGTTGTCCTCTGCGTGACTATTGTCAAAAACCCATCATGAGTCCTTTGAGACGTACTTGAAAACATCCCTTCTCAATACCTTGTTCTGCTGAATTAAAGTGGAAGGTTCATTTTATGTCATGTTTTTAATGCTTTTTCCTACATATTTTTGTGTCACTGTTTCAAGTGTGACATAAGATCTCAAGGTATAGAGGGAGTGTCTAACTCACTCTTACAGACGATTCCTGCTTTTCATTCAGTAGAACACAACCAGGCCCTTGGTTAATAGTTCTCACAAAATTTAGTTGATGCTTAACTTCTAGTATGACTGTGTCCAGAGGAAGATTAGCTTTCAAGAGTGATCTGCATCACACACCATTCTTTACTTTTTTAATCAACATACTATTGCTTCTATTATTTACATTTCCTATTTACTCTCACCAGCCATGAACTTTCTGAACCAGAATTACCTGCCTTTTATTCACAATGTATTAAAATGTGAAACTTACTTAGGCCTCAAGTTCATTTTCTTTCACTTAGGAGGAATCCCCAGATACTCTGGAGCTCATTCCCGTCCTTCAAGTGATTTCTGTAGCACATAAGGCACAAAACACTTGGTTATGCCTAAGTACTGTGTGCGATGTTATTTTCACCCTATAAAATAAACACAGTGAAGTGCAATATTATATAGATTACAAATCATATGAAAGGGCTTAGTAAGTAATACCAATAGAGGTATTTCCGATATTGAGAAAGCAGAAATAGATAAGTGATTTGACTCTATTGCATTCCATTTTTAAAATGTGTGAAAAGAATAATGTAATACTTATTTGTGAGCCAGGTGTGGTGGTGCCTGCCTGTACTCCCAGCACACCAGAGGCTGAAGCAGAAAGATTGCTGCAAATCTGAGGACAGCCTGGGCTCCCTAGTGCATCCAAAGCTAGCCTGAACTGTGTAGCAAACTATCTGTCTCAAAAAAAGAAACAAATATATATATATATATATATATATATATATATATATATATATATTGGTGAGGGAAAGAGAAGGGGCTTAGAATTTCTTTCTGATAAATTATAAGTCCATGAAGAGCTGAATAAACACACCAGGCATACCTACTATACTACCAGATGTAAAGCCAACACTACAACCTGGATGCATTACACACATGGAGATTTGAGGTTGTGCGGACAGTTTATTAGATGTATTTGTCCATAACAGGCAGAGTTGAGAAACAATAGATCTTTATTCCATCCATGTACAGGCTAATTATTGAAAAGCGAGGAGACAGCTCAAGAACAAGCTGCTCCAAAAGGCAGAGAATGTTAAAGGCATTGAGGACAGAGGCTTCTGTACTCTTTTCCATGTTAACAATCCCTTAAATCATCATTCGTTCTATGAGGACCCAGTAAAGGTTTGTAAAAAAGTAGAGGAAGAGCTACTTCAAAGCATTTTACTCTAGGGTAGAAAATTTCCCAACTCTCCTATGACAAAAGAAAACACATAAGGGTGAGGAATAAACATTTTCTTTTTCAATGGAGGGTGACACAAACAGGTGGACCTGGAGCAGGTCTATGAAGAAAAGTTGATGGAATGTGTTACCTGATCATTGGTCAGGAAAATAAACCCTGAGCCTTAGCAGAAGGATTTTTGGAATATCATTTCCGAGGGGGTGCAGGTTTTGTCTTGCTTCTTGCTTTTATTCCTTTCAACAAGAAGTTTTAAGTTCCACTTAGAAGGCACTCAGTAAAGATATTCTGAGTGAAAAGAGATTGTAGCTAATTTATCAGGGTCTTATATATGGCATTGACAGAGTAGTATTTTACAGAGTTGCCATGAACATTTTCAAGCAGGACCTGACATGAAGCAAATACTATTTAAGAAGATTAATCAGGCAGTTGTTTATGCAATGACTCGCATTACTGAGAGTCTTGGGGGAATGAGCTCAAGTAGCAGAGAATTCTAACAGCCTTAGGATGATCTGATCGTGGCATTGTAAAGTAGGCAAAGGTAAGTCTGAGTAGTGTACCGGGTAGTTGTATTAAATTTCATGGAGGAAAATGGTCACACCTTGATAAAGGACTCAAACAAGATATGTGGGAGGAATAAGGGAGAAATCTAGATCAACTGAGTCAGTATTTGAGCAATTTGTGCTGAGATAGCACCCTTGGAGAAGAGCATTCCGATGTGCGCTGTGGTTACTGTTCTTTTGCTGTAGGTAAAGTGCTCACAGGAAAATGAATTTCAAACAAAAGTAATGAAGACATTAGGTGTGGATTTTGGATAAGATAGTAGTTAGAAATATGAGGAAAGAACTCAGCATAAGCATATTCTATAACCAAGAAAACAAGAAAGCAAAATAAATTGTTGTAGATTCTTCATTTAGTATTAGATGGTCCCAAATTTTCATGTTGATTTGAATATTGCAGTCTGCTTTGAGCCTATATATCAATAAGCATTACATTCCAATTTATCTTTGGAGTTTTTTCAGCCACTTTAGCATTATTTGTAAAATATAAAAATTAAAACATATGTATTATGACAGCTTAGTCTCCAGCCTAGAAATATGTGAGCTTTGACTCTAGGTTCTTTAATAGAATACCATAATGCTGAGTTTTTAAGGAGAAATCCCAATATATAGAAGTTTGTGTCTTTTATGCATTGCAAATTTACTAGTACAAAGCCACTTTATAAGCTTAATAATTAACAATTGCTTATCTTGCACTGTAGAAGGGCCAGTTATATAGTTCAATGTCACAAGCGCCTGCCTGGCAAGCACAAGGTCCTGAGTCCTATTCCCAGTACTAAAAAACAAAACAAAACAAAACATCTGATATTTTATGTTGTAGAAAGATGATTTACATCTTTACTTTCCTCTTGTTTTACAATTGGATGCAGATAAAAATTCAATAAGTGATGATAGTCCATAATCAGTTATATAATGTTAATCATTACTTTCTTTTACATACCAATAGAATTTTATAATATTTAGAAGTATGAATAGATGGTTTTGATTTTGATAACTAAAATTCATCACCCATGTTATAAATAAAACGTTTCTAGCAATGAACAGATGCATTATTATGTCCTTGGTTAAGTTATATGAAATTATAATAATCTAGACATTTAAATATATAGATTTTAAAATAAAGATGATAGAATATAAGAAAACAATCAAAATTAGCTAACAATTTATTTTGGTATTCTGAAAACTTTTTCTTTTGATTAAATACCTTGGCCTATCGTGTTCACTTTGACAGCACATGTAGTAAAATTGGCCTATGAACCTATTATTATTTTATTTCTCTAACTGAAAAGTTTTCCAGACAGAATTTATAATTAGAACCATATCTGTATTTCTAAGTTGCAGGGAGATGCTTTCTCAGGAAGCTGCCTGGGATTTTATGTACCCTGAGAGGACCCCATACAGACAGGACCGAGGTGGGAAATGCGATGGCAAACGCATCACAGATTTATGCCTTTCTAATTATCCCTTTCTGGGCGCATCTTCTTTCCGCTTTTTGATTAGTGCATACGATTCTTTTTTCGAAGGCTCTTTTCTACTTTCTTGTAATCTCTTTCTCTCTCTTTAGATTCTACAAAGGGCGGAAGAAATGTAATGTATCATTTATTTCACTAAGTACGATGCTCTCTAGCGTTATTCACTGTCCTGAAGATGAGTCACCTTCATTCCTGTTTATGGGTAAATAATGCCCCATTTTCACTATACTAATTTACATTCTCACCAGCGGTATAAAGATACCTTTTCCTTTGCAGCCCACCAGCATTTATGGCATTTGTACCATTGATACTAGTAACTGGATTAAGGTGAGATAGAATTTCAACGCCGTTTGATTTGCATCTGTGCTAGGTAAAGATGTTGAATATGTTTTCTTGTATTTTTTTCACCACTTTTACTTCTGCTTTTGAGAAGTATGTCCTATCAATTTGCTCATTTACTTATTGAAATGATAAGTTTTCAATGTTAACTTTTGAGTATTTTATACGTTCTTTATACCAATGCTTTGTTGCAAGTTTTCTACTATGCCATGATGGGTTTTCTCTTCACTCCGTGCTTTACAGTTGGTGAAGGAGTTTTCAATTCGATGCAATCCTACTTGTTGATTCTTAATATTATTTCCTGTTCTGTTGGAATGCTTTTCAGGAAGACATTGCTTCTTTCTATGTGCCACATTGCTTTCTTCTACTAATTTCAAAGTTTCAAGTCTTGTAGTTAAGTCTTTGATCAATTCTGAGTTGATTTTTATATGCGATGAAAAACAGGGATCTAGTTTCACTTTTCTAGATGTGGATATCCGGGTTTCCAACAACCAAGTGTTAATGAAGTTGTCGTTTCCCTAGCATCTGCTTTTTGCACATTTGTCTAAAAATACGGTGAGTGAGATCTCATGCAAAAGTATGGCAGGCTGGTACAATCCATTTCCAACATATTCTGTGAAATTTAAGACTTTAATGTTGCTGAGACTAATACTGAGATATGATGTGGAAGGATTTATAATTTAACTTACCTTTCTTATATATTTTAGTAAATTTTAAATATTTTACCTCCAGTTTAAATATGACAGTTTCTTGAAAATTATGTAAAAATTACGCTGATGAATTAAACTGGACAAAGAATTTCATGATTTCACACACACACACACACACACACACACACACACACACATATATGAAATCACTGATTATCTTCTCATCTTTTAAGAGCATAAAGGCTGTCTCCATCCTTAGATACTGGGAAACGTGCCACCATAATCATAGCTGTGCACCTGTCACCAGAGCACACTGTCTTTAATTATTTGGGGAAAATGCACCCAGCAGAAGTACAGATGGATGAAATAGAATCTCTGTTTCTAATTTCTGAGGACTTTCTCTGCTTGTTTCATCATGGTTCTCCTAGCTTACATATCCGCCAACAGTGTAGCACAGCTAGTTATTCCTTGTCCTCGCCAGCATTCATTGTTCTTATATTGTTGATGAGATTCATTCTGATTGAGGGAAGACAGAATCTGAAAATTGCATTGATTTGCACTGTCCTGGTGGCTAAAGATGGGGGCTTTTTAGTGTGCTTATTGACCATTTGCACGTTTTCTTTTGACAACTGGCTACTCACTTCATCTCCCCACTTCTTTATAGGGTCATTTGTTTGTTAGGGGTTATTTTTTCTGAGTTATTCACATATACTAGATAAATTAGCCCTCTCAGGAGTCATTAGCTACCAAGACTTTCTCCCCTCCCATATGCTATCTCTTCATTCTGTTGATTGTTGTCCTTGTTTTGTAAAGGCTTTTAAAATTGATTTAATGCTACTTCATTCTTGATATTATTTTCTGTGCTACTGGCATCCTATTAAGGAAGTCTCTGCCTGTGCATAGAGTTTCAAGTATTTCTCCTATATTGTCTTCTAGCAGCTTCAAAGTCTCCATATTTACATATAGTTCTTTGACCTAATTTTATTTGATTTTAGTACAGACTGAGATATAGCAATCTAGTTTAAGTCTTCTGTATGTGGATATCAGTTTTCCAGCATCAATTGTAAAAAATAGATGTCTTTGTTCAGTATATATTTTGGGGCACTGTCAGAAATCAGATGATTGTGTATGCATGGGGGTGATTCTCTGTGTTCTATTTTTTAACTATATGTCTGCTTTTGTGACTTTGTCATGTGCTTTCTGTTATACTTTTGTACTATGATTTAAAATCCATTTCAATGACGACTCCAGCTATGTCTCTTTTTGTTCAGGAGTCTTTTGTTTGTTCTAGATCTTTTCTGATTCCTTATGGATTTTCATATCATTTTGTCTATATTGACAAATCATGTTTTCAATATTTTCACAGGATTTATACTGAATCTGTAGATTGCTTTCGGTAATATTGCTATTTTCCCAATATTGGTTTTTTTCATCCAAAAACAAATGATATATTTCCGTTTTTGTAATTCCTTCTTAGTCTCTTTATGTAGAGTTCTGTAATTTCATTGTAGTGACTTTTACACTCTTTAGTCAGGTTGATTCCCAGGCATTTAATTTGAAGCTATTGGAAATGGAATTCTTTTTCTGACTTCATTCTTGGTGAATTCAGTATTAGTGTACAAGAAAATGATTGATTTTTGTGTGTTAATTTTGTATTCTGTCACATTGCTAAATTTGCTTACCTGATCTAAAATTGTTCCAGTGGTTGTTTTTATGTGTTCTATACAAAGAACCGTCAACTGCAAATAGGAATAATTTAAATTCCTACTTTCCTGTGTGCATCCTCTTTATTTGTTTCTCCTGCCTATTTGCTAGGGCTAATTTGAGTAATCCATTGAGCAAAAGCAGTGAAAGTGGACATCCTTTTCCATCCCAATTTAAGAGGACATACTCTAGCTTTATCTCATTCAGTGTGATGTTGGCTGTAGGCTTGTCACATACGCCTTTTGCATTTTGAACTAACACCCTTTGTGCCTATTTTCTTGACGGCTTTTGTCATGAAGTATGCTGGATTTTCTCTAGGGCTTCTTCTGCAGCTATTCTGATGATCATGTGACTTTTGTCCTTGACATCATGCATGTAGTATATTACATTACTGATTTGCATATGTTGAAACATTCTTGCATCTTTTGTTGAAACAAACTTGGTCGTTCTGTAGGATTCAAGTTTTAGGGAATTGTTGAAGTTAATTTTTAGGGGATTGTTGAAGTAATTGATTCTTCAATGAATTATTTGAAGATTTTGCATGAGGAATTTTGGTTTGTAATTACTCTTGGTTGTTGAGTTTTTATTCAGTTTTAGTGTCATGGTAATGCTGATCTCATAGAGTGAATGTGTGGAAGTGTGCTCTCCTTTTCTATGACATGGAAAAGCTCAAGAAGCGTTGATGCCAGATTTCGTCTAAAGATTCAGGAAAATTCAACAGTAAATACTGTAGGTCTTGGAAACTTTTTTTATTTGGTAGAGATTTCTTTTTTCTTCATTAAACTCGTTGTTCATTACTGGTATGATTGGGCTGTTCATAATTTTTATATTTTATTTATTTAACTTGGATAAGCCATGTACGTCTATGAGTTTGTCTATTTCTTCTTTATACTCAAACTTGTTGGAGTGTATGTTTGCAAACGTAAATTCTAGTGTCTCGGGACTCTGAGAATGTCTTTTGCAACTTTTCCCTTTACAACTCCAATTCCTAGGTGTATCTGCTCCACACCCAGAGTCCCCACTATCACCACATCCCTCCCAAGTAGGGCGTCTGCTCCAGCTGAGCCTAGAGTCATCACCGAGGGCCACAGCTGTCAGGAATGTTCAGGGTTGCTTTTGTACATCCTGTGAGTTTGCTGGGATACTTATTGGTGTGTATTATCATCACACTGTCGCATTTCCTCGGTCTGATGATTTTCTCTGCACCGCTAGTCATCCCTCCATCACCCTAAACTCCATTTGTACATTTCCACTAGTTGTTTTCCTTGAGAGAAATGTAGTTCCAACATGATAAATTTGCGATTTATTTAAAATTCATAACTTTAATATGTGCAATGACATATAACAATTGTGAGAAAAAGCTTTCTAACATAACTCTCTTAATTAAAAATGCTACTTATTTAGCAAAATCATTTAGTATCTTTTTACTTGTCTGTGTCACAACTCTTAAGTATGTCATGAGTTACAATACTTTTGTTATAAATATATTTTCCTGGATTTTGTCTGACATTATCATCCAGAAGAGATGAAAAAGAAGAGGAAGAAATAAACAGAAATAAAAATTACAATGAAAATTAATAAATGCTTCCACTTTCATTACTATCAGGGTTGATATTTTTCTCTCAAATTCATAAATTTGCATCTCAGTGTTAAATTATACAAATTTAGACCAGAGTATGGGAAGAAACAATGTTTAATCTGATATATGAGTTATTTCGTTTTCCATTACTGTGAAAAAAAATGAATTAGACAAACAATTTAGATGAAGGAAAGGTTTATGTTGGCCCATTGTTCCAAGAAATTTCAGTCCATAGTCCGGAAAGACAAGCACCAATTACCTGTTTCCTGTAACTAGACCCTTTTCCTAAGGGACCATCGTAACCCAATAGCACTATCAAATTATAAAACTATCAAGAGAATATATTAACCTACTGATGAAGCTTTGAATCTTCACAATTCAATCACCTTCCAAAACCCTGCCTCTGAACACTGCTGCACTAGGAATTAAATCCTTAAGAATTGAGTTTTGAGGGAACATTTCACATTCAACCTGTAGTAACACATGCCAGCAGTAATTTTCTTGTATTATGTTTCCTATAAGACTTACCCAGTTATTCAGTGTCCTGGTTCTTTTTCTCACAGCTAACATAAAAGTCCCCAAACCCAACTGACCCAACACCCAAACCTACAGGAGGAAAATTTATTTCATCTCACACTTTGCCAAGGTTTTAGTCCATAACTGGTTGACTGCAAGTCAGGATAGCATGGCAACGGGGAGCATCACAGAGGAGAAACAGCCCATGGCAAGGTAGGGCAAGCAGAAGGCAACAAGAAACAAGTTCACAAGCAACAGCTGCCCTGTGACTGCAAAACCTTAGGGGACATCTAGTTGTGAGCCATGTAACACGAGCTGGTTGATTACCCATTTATTTTTAAGCATCAACATCATAAGTCTCATTTGGGCTATGGTGAATAGAATCTATAAAAATGCTGATGGGACAAATACGTTAATGGTTTGAAACAGCAGTACATCTTTCCCAGAAACAAAGAAAATGTCCAGGAGAAGTGTGTGGGCTTTAAGTAATATGATATATAAGCAATATTTTCATACAACAGGCATGGCTTAACTATAAAAAGATGAGCTTAATTCAGTATATACATTATACATAGAATAAATACATACTGGGATCAGATCATAGACACACATAGCATTGCAAATCTCTTAAATATCGTGATCTTTTCAAATTTTTCCCAGTTCTTAGATGTTTTGGGATAAAGTACCATCTCCCAGATATTGCTGGACAGGTTGTTCCTTTATCAGAAAATAAATTACCCTTCATTCTAGTTTTAAAATATGCTGATGGGTGTGCACACTGCTTTATTAAATGTAAATAGGAGAAAGAACAAAAATAATAAAATTAATAGAGTTTCATATCCTCATTTGGGTTGTGTCTATACACAGAAGCACTCCATTATTTCTAGAAATTTGGTGAAGTAAGTCCATAATTATCTCTTTTATGTTTAATTTATTTTAAATTACCACATAAAAAGTCTTCAGTAATGGAATGATAATAAAATAATATGATATGTACTTGACTTATGAACTGATAACTTTTGAAACATTACTACAAACAAAGCATAAAAATGATTTTAAAATTTATATTTAGCAACACATTTTTAAATAAAAATCTAATACATATAGATACATGGTAGGTGACCTCTGCATTATCAAGGATCATTGTATATACTTACATAAGAAATAATGTCATAATACTAATAAATTAAATAAGGTCACATAACTTTTGCAACATTACAGAATAGTAAAATCTTGACTATCTCACTACAATTATTGCACACTTTCTTGTTGATGTTGCTAATTTTAATTTTACTATTTTTGATATATCTACCAGAATAATTCCTGTAATATACAAGTCTGATTTTACCAGTCCCCACTCAAAATCCTATGATAGATGCCTATTTTTTTTCAACAGAAATCATTTCTAACTTACTTGCCTATCTTCTTCTTGCATGAGTTACCACTACTATAATTTTGCACTGTTTCCCAATTAAATTACTTCTTATTCCCATAGCTTCTTATGTTCTTCTTGCTGTTAGATATCCTCTTCCCTTTTATTCATATGCTGAGTTCCAAGTCTTTATTTAAACTCCATTTAATCATATTTTATAAGAAGCTTTCCCAAACACTGTAGTGTAAATGTACTCTGTGTCAACTCTCATTCCATGCTATGAGAATGATTACTTACTAGAATCACCCTTAGAGCCTTGAAAGTTTGGAGACCAAGAAACATATTACTAATTCCTTTTTGTTCCATATCAGTTTTTACCAATGTGTTTGGCTCCCACTAAGATCTCAATGAAGATTTTCTGGTATATTTTAAAACTGCAAAAAGGGGTGCCTCCCTGACCAGCGTGCAAGGCAGGTGGAACCCCGGGCACCTTCAGGGACCTCAGTGGCTATCGGTCACATCCATAGTGTGTCTGCCGGGGCTGGGCTGAATCCTGGACAACTGCAAGAAGCCGGTGAGTCCCGGTGGCGCCTCCCTGACCAGTGTGCAAGGCAGGCAGAACTTCCGGCACCCTCAGGAGCCTCAGTGGCCACACCCATGGTGTATCTCCTGGGGCTGGGCTGAACGCCAGACACCTTTAGGAACCCCAGTGAGCCACTCTGGTGACTACCCCACTAGTTTGTAAGGCAAATGGAGCCCTGGACAACTTCTGGGGCCTTGGTGGTCCCTGCCAGAACAACTCGCACCCCCCTGGGAGCTCAGCTGAAACCAGGACAGAGTCAGCAGCCTGGGGGGTCCACCCTTACCCCTCCTCTTCCAGTGTGGGAAGGAGGCTCTGTCCTGAGCAATATCTGAAGCCTTAGGTGAACACCACCTGCATCCCCCCTACACTTGTGGAAGCTGGCCCAAGCCCCAGACAGTCTCAGGAACTCCGGCAAGCCTCCCCCACCCTTCCCACACACACCTGGGAGCCAACTGAATGCAAAAAATTTCAGGAGCATCTGGGAGCCCAGGGGACCCCACCTTGCCACCACTCACAGCACAGGAGCTACACTGAGCACTGTGGATCTTCAGATTCTCACCCTGCCACTCACACACAATCAGGAGAGTGAGGCAGCACTCCAGGGAAGCCTCTAGATTTTCAAAAATGACAAAAGGAAGGAGCAAAATGCAATCCCAGACCTCCATACCACCCAAAACAAGCCCAGGAGACATCAACACGGAAGAGCCTAGAAGTCACACACCTGAACTTTCTGAAATGATATCAAGTGAAGTAAAGAAACAACTCCATCAGGCCATAGAAGTCAATAGATCAGAAATAATGTCTCAGGTGAAAAAAGAAATGACAGCAATAATGAAAGAAATGTTCAGCACATCCAAAGATGACATTGACAAGAAAATTGAAGAGCCTAGACAACTCATGGAAACTTTCAGAGAACAATATAGAAAAGAAATAGAAGATATGAAACCGATGCAAAAAGATATCCAGGAAATTACAAATTCCATTCAAAGCTGGGAAAACCTCCTGAACAAAGCTGAAGATACACTTTCAGACCTTGAAGACAGCATTGCCACTAATGAATGTGAGAGGCGGGATCTCTTAAAAACAAGAAGGAACCCGGAAATAACAATTCAACAACTGCAAAATGAAGCAAAGAAAAACAATGTCATATTAATAGGTATTAATGAAACAGCAGGTGTCAACACAAATGACATAAAAAGACTATTTGCAAAAAAAATAGCAGAAAATTTCCCAGGCATGAATAAAGGATTGGACATCCAGATAAGTGAAGCATATAGAACTTCAGTTAATCATAACCAAAATAAATCTACACTGAGACATATAGTGATCAAGATCTTAGAAAAGTTTTTGCACATCTAAAGAAATCACCAATAAAGTAAAAAGAAAACCCATGAACTGGGAAAAAAATTTTCAACCACTGCCCCTCAGACAAAGTACTTCTATCTAGGACATGTAAATTAAAAAGTATCAGGCATCCCTAAATTCAAAGACCGAATCCAAAAATGGGCATCTGAGATGAATACACACTTCCCTAATAAAGAGATGCTAGTGGTGAATAAATACATGAATAAATGTTCAACATCATTAGTCATTTGAGAGATGCAAATTAAAACAACACTTAGATTCCATCTCATGGGGCTGGGGATATAGCTCAGTGGAATAAGTGCTTGCCTAGCAAGCGCAGGGTCCTGAGTTCGATCCCCAGTACCACAAAAAAAAAAAAAAAAAAAAAGAGTAAAAAAAAAAAAAAAAAAGATTCCATCTCACCCCGGAAAGAATGGCTATCAGCAAGAAATCAACCAATAACAAATGCTGGAGAGGCTGTGGGAAGGAAGGAACCCTATTCTACTGCTGGCAGGAGTGTAGATTGATGAAACCACTGTGCAAATCAATTTGGAGATTCCTCACAAAACTAGGATTTGAAGTCCCATTTAACCCAGCTATGCCACTTCTGGGTATTTTCCCAGAAGAATTAAAGACATTATAGCACAGCAATGTATGTGCATCCATGTTTATAGCAGCACAGTTTGTTATAGCTAAATCTTGGAAACAGTCCAGATGCTCATCCACTGAGGAACGGATAAAAAGATGTGGTATTTTTATACAATGGAGTATTACTCATCTATTCAAAAAGATAAACTTGAGGCTTTTGTAGGTAAATGGAGACCATACTCATAAGTGAAATAAGTCAGACTTAGATGTGTAAACATCATACTGTCTCCTTGATGTAGGAGCCTGAAAGACTAGGTGAAACTCAAAATGTACAATAGATGATAGGAAAGGGAGAGAAATTGCTCAAAGGAGTGACTGGGATGAGGGGAAGAAGAAAAAAGAGAAGACAGGCAAAATATGAATATATACATGAATAGCTGTGATAACTGTATTGCTGATGTCTGATGGTGTATTGAATGAACAGCTAATGCTTAAAATTTTTTATGTTCTGATTGATTTTGCATGCCTGTGTCTGATTGTGAGCAATTGATTTCAAGGTGACAATATGCAATGGAGTTACAATGGTGAACTAGTGAAACTAGTCTAGTGAAGCTGTATTATCTTTAATGTTTTATTGAAGAATTATTTTCTTATTGTCTAATGGTTTGAGCAATCTTCCATTCTTACATCTGGTAATCTGAGCAATGTAGTTGAGGACAGCAATATGTAATGTAACAACCTCTGTTGATTTATATTATTTTGTCTTGAGACCCTGCATCACTTTGAATGTTCTTGCTTTGATTTATTTATGTTTGTGATGCTGGTATGCTGCTACTGTTCTATTTTTTGTTTGTTTCTCATTTACTAGTCTCTTTAAAATAAAAAAAAGGGGCATTATGTAACATTAAAGTTACAGAGGAAAGAGCATGCAACAATGCTTTTCATAATAGAAAAAAAAGGGCTGGGGATATAGCTCAGTAGAATAAGCGCCTGCCTAGCAGGCGCAGTGTCCCGAGTTCAATCCCCAGTACCGCCAAAAAAAAAAAAAAAGGCTGAAAAAAGAAAATAAGAATGTTATATGAACCTTAAATTCCAGCATTTAGAGCAGCTAATAAATGGACCAAATCTACAAGTCAACTAATAATCCTAAAAATTTTGAAGTAAATGCTGATGGTCATGGAGTGTAGGTCTAAGTAAACAGCTGCTTTGTCATATGGAAGCCTTGGATAAAATTAATTTGGTTTTAATCCTAAGGCACAACACTTTTATTATCTCCTTGCTTCTCACCTTCCTAAGATCCATGGATATGATGTCATTATTAGAAGAAAAGTTAAAAAAGTAACTAGATGAAACTTTCTCTCTTGTAATAGGTCATACAGGTATTAGGGTATCTCCATTCCATGGAAAAGTATTAGTTTTAAACATTATGTAATAAAATAGTAAATATTTTATTGACTTTTATTATATATTATACATTTTGTTCCTACTTTATACTTATCTAATGAATTCTAAGTTGAAAAGCCTGTGAGATTTACTTTTTCAGCTCATTTTATAGACCACTAAACTGACACTTGGGGAGGTCAACACAGGGTCAAAATTGCACAGGTTGAAAATGACAGGACCTCAGGTGGAAACCCAGCCATCTCTGAGTCCACCACAACTTGGACAGAATGTACATCATCTCTGTTCTCCTGAATTATGTCTTGTATTTAGTGTAAGTCCCAGGAAGGTTGCCAGTTTTCCTCTAGGAAAGTATTCTTGGACCCATGTCATTGATATGAGTGGGACCATCCTACAAACTCTTTGAGCTGATAATGTGTACCAGTTGTGATTGGTGTGCACGAGTGGGGTTAAGGATAGTTCTTGACATCATAGGTGAAAAGAATGTTCTTCGAAGGGCCTTCGCTAGTTCCTCAAGCCTGAGGTTCCTCTGATTTATGTATTCAGGTTCTGTTTAAGTATTTTGGAATCTAATCCAAATTTTCATTATTACCACATTGCTTCCCACTATGCTTTCACTACTGTGCAAAGAATGTGCAGCAGGTCCTCTGTCTTAAATTGAGGTTTTTCAGGGAATTTCTCTCTCCCTCCACTAGTTTTGCTACCAGTAGACATTTGTCTTAGTTATTTCTCTCACTGCTGAGACACAATACCGAAGCGAAAAAGTTGAAGGAGGAAAGGTTTATTTCAGTCCACAGTTTGCAGAGCTTTCAGTCTGCAGGAGACTCCACAGATGGCTCCACAGCAGAGGAACATGGTAGAAGAGCATCAGAGAGGAGAAAGATCAGTTCATATAGTTGCAGGCAAGAGGCAGGAAAGCACAATATGAACTTGTCTTTCCCTTTATCTCAAATGCCCTACAAACCTTTAGCGTGGTGCAAATACACCCAACATTCAGCCATAGCCAGAACTATCCTAATTTTAACCAGAGGAGTAATTTACAACCATGCACCCTTAACCCCAGTATCACATACCCTAGATCCTGCCATTTCCCAGGACCCCACCTATGAGTCCATAAGCTTTTGAGGGCATTAGATACAAGTTATAACATTCCACCCCTGGCCCCCAAAAGACTCATGTGCATCCTTTATGTGAAAGGCTTGAGTTCATCTCTAAAAGTTCTAACAGTTCCAACATTACAGAAAAGTCCAAGTGCAAAGTCCCCTTTAAAGCAGGTGCTCTCAGGTAAAGCAAATCTTACCTGAAAGCCCCCTGTACAATTGAAAAAGGAAGTTAAATATTTCCAACCCTCAGTGCCCCAAGGTAAACATTCCCATTCCAAAAGGAAAAATAGGAGGACAGAAAGGAATGGGATGAAAACAAGACCATGAGGGAAAACATTACATTTCAATCTGTGGCAAAAGTGAACCGCAGAGACTCGGTTCCACAGCACTGTTTGAGGCTGTAGTGCTCATGGCCTCTCCCTTCATCAGATGATCCACATTCCTGGCTTTTCCAGCCTTCCACAGTCTCCAGGGCTCTCTCCGCTTCACACTCACAGCTTCACGCACTGCCGTCTCAGGAGCACTCTGCCCAGCCTCCCAAGCCTTCTTCTGCAAGGGTGGTAGAAGTCTTCCTGCTCCTGCCCTCTTCTCGTACCTAAAACCAGTACCATGAGGATGACACAGTTCCGCCACCTGCTGGAGCAGTAGTCAGGCTTCCTACTCTCTTGGCTGTAGGAGTTGAGGGCCTGGATTTTTGAGTGCTGTGAACAAATCTAGTGGAAGACATGCTCTAGGCCACGTGAATCTGGAACATTGTGCTCTGGGGCTCTCTTATCAAATGAAAGTCTTTTCCTTTGCAACTTTGTGGCTGCAGAGGGCAGAATACTGCTGGTTCCTGTGATGCCCTCAGGCCATCTTCCAATTTCCTTTCAGTCCACAACTCTTGTGGAACTTTGTTTCTGGCCAAACTCAAAATGTCTTCACTCATTTTGTTTGCCTCTTTGCTCTTGATTTTCAACACAGTTCTGCCTAAAAGCCCCCAACAGTAATGATGTCACTACCTCAACTTCGGCCTGCCTTCAATTCCTTCTGTCAGATTAATTAGTCCACTGCTTTTATTCTCAGTCTCAGTCTTGGGACAGGAACAAAATGCAGACACATTTTTAGGCAGAACACAGCATAGGAGCTGGAACCTGACTGTTCATAGAGTCCTGTTTCCGGCTGAAAACTTACGAGCCTGGGCTTTCCCATCTGCAATGCAATCAACATTCTTGTCTTCTGAGCTCCAACAAGCATTTCATATCAATCTCAGCTTGCAGTACTCTAGGGTGTCTTCTTCACTTGGCATCTCCAAACCTTTCCAAACTTGCCCCAAAAGCCAGTTCTAAAGGATCCTGGAACATAGGATCAGGTACAGTCACAGCAACCAACCGATTTATCTGGTACCAAAATCTGTCTCAGTTTTCTCTTCATGGAGACACAATGGCTTGACACCTCCCAAGTTAAAGGACAAAAAGGTTGTTTCTTCTCACTGTAGAGTTTTCATTCTATAGTCAGCTAGCTCCAAAGCAGGGTGGTATGGCAGAGGGGCATCACAGAGAAGAAATGTCTGTTCATGGCAGGGCAGGCAGGAGGCAGCCAAGCAGAAAACAGTGAGCCTGCCTTTCCCTTTTATTTGAGTGGGCTACAAACCTTTCAGGTGATGTCAACCACACTCAGGGGACTCTTCTCTGCAGAGAAGGGCTACTCTCTTCTGTAAATCTATGCAGCCACACTCAGAACCATGCTAATATCAATCAGTGAACTAATCTGTTAACGCGTACCCTTACACCCAGGACCACACACCCTAGATCTGGCATCACATAACCGCAATCCAACTACCTCCCCAAAGTCCCACCTCTGAGCTCAGGAGGCTTTAGGGAGGCACTAGATTTAAACCATAATATCTTTTTTGGTCTTTTCAGCAAACAGAGTGAAACGTTCATGAAGATTTTGCCCAGTATGCTGGGAAAACACATTATCATACTTAAGTGGGCCACCATCAATTGTCCATTTGATATGTTTTTTAAATAATGAAAATCATCTTGTTTGTTTGCTTTGGTGCTGAGGATTGAATGGAGGACCTTTACAATGAGCTGCAACCTCTGCCCTTCTTTGTTTTTGGTGTGAGGCAGATTCTTCCTAAGTCACCAGTTGCTTAGTCTGGCCTCAGGTTTAAAATCTAACTGAATCACCAAACTACTAAATGCTCATAAAATGCTAAAAACTAACATTATTTTAGCATATTATTTTACTTAATATCCGCTTAGGTTTCAAATGCTAAATTTCAGTCTAAAATCAATTTTATGGCAAAGTTTAAAGCTCCCAAAATAGAATTTTAATAGAAATGCTAAGATATTCTCAACTATAGCTGCATAAAGTTGCAGTTTTTTCTTTTAAAGAAAAACAAAAACCATTTTTGTCACAGTTTAAAACATATGGCAGGTCTTTTTGGCAAGTTTTCTGATGGTATAGAGAATTTGTGGTTACAAATACTCTCCCATTTAAATAAGCTCACTCAACTTCACCTTTCTGAATTAGCAGAACTTAACTATTCATTGTCGACTGATTCATGAATATAGAACCAAGCTTCACTTGCAACATATGGCCCACGGATAGTAAATTTCAGTGCGTGATGTAGAGTAAATGAGAACCGAGATGGTAATGGTGATAGCTTCTTCTACAAGACTCTTCTAACATCTGTCCAGAAACTTTAATTTTTTTAGATGTTTTTCACACATGCTGCTTAAACTCTCTCTGTACATATTGTAACTTTCCTTCAAGATAATAATTAGGAAAGTTAGTTATTATTAAACAATAAAAAGATATGCATCGTAAAGTCTGTAGTATCATATATTTAAAAGAATTGATATATTACTAATAAATAAAATAGTGATTAGAAAGAAAGGCTAAATTGTGGGTTGGTAATTGAGCAGGTAAAATTACTCTCAGTGGATTCATGTATCAGAAAAAAGCAATACATCAGATTTCACATCCCTTTATTTTTTGCGGGGGGGTACCAGGAATCCAACTCAGGGCCCTATGCCACTGAGGTAAAGCCTGGCCTCTCACATCCCTTTCTTGTAAGCTTTTGAGATTCAATTTCTTGTCAGTATACTTAGATACGTTTCATGAGAGACACTCTCAAGATATCAGAGAAATAGGAAAACATCAGTAACAGTTACTCATAAGCAAATAAGAATCAGTAGCCAAATGACTCTGCAGACTTTAGCCCTGAGCTTCTTCCAGGAAGACTCTTCAACGTGTCTTCCCGAGAATCATCTACTCCAGTGCAGTGGGCAACTGAGAACACTGGTGGGAATGTTTTGTAATCTTTTTTCTCCCGGCTTCTGTGTAACCTACCAGGAGTTTCCTTACCTTACCTGCCCTAGCCCTTCCAACAATTAGGAAAGGTGCTATTTACCAGTGTTAAATACCTTCCCATTTGAAATACATTCAATAGTCTAGCACCCTTGTGATTTAATTGAAAAATGTGTATTAAATTTCTATCATTTCAGAATATTACTATAGTTATTCTGATGTTCTTTTTGCTATTTAGAAATACAAGTGTGGAGGTTACCCTTGAACACTGAGAAGCATTCACTGACACTAATGTCATCAGAAATGTTCACTGGTTCTGGGATAGATGTGAAGATCTTAGCCCCTGAGATTCAGTTGGAAGCCCCCGTTGTGCAGTCCTTCAGAGGGCATTATTTATACCCGGATGGGTAAGTGGCCCCCAACAGTAATGTATAAAAGCTGTTGTTTTCTCAGCCCAGTGATCCTGTGACATTACAATTTCTGCTGGACAGAGACTTGTGCTACTTGATGTGCTTTATTTTCAGTAGAAAACACATGTATCGATGCAAACATTTCAGTCAAATTTAAGTCATATTTATACTTGGGACAATGTCTAATCCAGTCCAGGAGATGTGATATTCTCTAAAGCAGCTGAACCACAAAAATGGCAAGGGAACTCAGTTAAAATCAAATTTCATTCTAAGGCACAATAAAAATCCTAAGAAACTAATAGGCCAGCTTCTTCCTACACCTCATTTATAGAGTAGAAAACTATGGCAAAAAGCAGAATTAAATGAGTCAGTTTAGGTTTGTTTGTTTGTGTGTGTGTTTTTTTGTCTTTCTGACACAGAATCTCACTTTGCAGTTCAGGCTGGCCTTGAACTCACTTTGTAGCCCAGGCTGGTCTCAAACTCACAACAATCCTCCTGCCTCAGCCTCCCGAGTGCTGGGATTACAGGCGTGCACCACCACGCCCATCTGAGTCAGTTTAGTTTTTAAAAGAGTAAATTCTTGTGAAATATAGAAATTAGTGTAAATTTAATTCCACATGTTGGAATTGAACTTTAGTTAAATTACACAGAATAATATATTGATTTAGTGGTTGCCTACAATAAATCAAAAGTATAATTCTGGAAAAAAGAGAAATGACATTTATTTACATGTTATTTTTTATACTAATTATTAAACATGAAAGTAATTTTAGTAGTTTTGAATAAAATTCAAAATATACATTTAAACATAAGAAACAAAATGCAACCATAAATGTTCAATATAAACTAATCATACTTCTAATGCTGGTTATAGAGAATAATAGTTTGGTATTAATATTTATGTCACTTTTTGAAATGTATGTTTCCATTGGGATTTTTCTTTTATATCAGTATTTCTTGCCATAGTACTTGCTCAAAACAGACATTTTACTTAATGATTTGCTAAATATAGAAAGAACTAACATTACACAGTGTTTAATATTTACTTAAAGAAAATGTGCACATATTTTTTATATTATTTTCTTAGTAATATATTTCAAAAACCCTTATGCTTTTGACTGTCCTATTCTTTCATTTCATAAATATAGCTGAGTGAAAACTAAAAATCAATAAAACATCAAAGGAAATTACTTAGCAAATAAATCAAAAGTATTAACAGAAATAATATGACATAGCGAACCTTTCATAACTTTATGGAATTAAAAATAAAGTAATTGTGATTTATAGATTCTAAGAGAATTACCTCAAACTGACGTTATTCCAAGAAAAGAGCACTTACTCTTGAGAAATATTTTAATAGTTTTATTTTGACATAGATAATATATGTAATCATCACCACAGGTTTCCTCAAATGTGTCCAGTCATTACAACTTGAGATGTGTATATTCAGGTTTCTCTAAGACTGTAGAGAAACTGTAAGACTGTAAGACTGTAGAGAAACTCTAAGACTGTAGACTCATCAGTGAGTCAACCAAAGTCTCTCCTTTGTGATCTTGCATCTAAATACAGCCTAAATGTCATCTTTGATTTTTCATTCTAAAATCATAATTATTAAATTCATCATATTCAGTAAGTGTGTTACGTGTTCTACCTATTTTTGAAACTACTGAGATGAACTGAATTTCTAATGTTTCCCATCCTTCTTCACAGGACATAATTGCATTCATCACGAGGAGCAGATTCAGGCACATAGCACATCTCAATTTTCTTCTCTTAATTTATCGAAACATACTTTTATGAAACACTGACATTTTGTGTTACGCATTATGCCTGCTCTGCTACAGTAGGTTCTCAAAGGACCTTGTTTCTACAGGACTTTCCATCTATTCTAGGAGTCACTGCTGTACCACTGTTTCTTTTAGAAGTAGTTTTATCAATGCCAATTTTTTCTCATTCAGCTATTAACAACACCCCAGTGGCAGCAGGGTAAAGTTCACAGCTATTAATTGGTAGTAATACACTGACATTTCCTTGTACCAATGCCTGTTTTGATAATTCCTCTTTTTACATACAGAACCTTGACACCAGGAGCATACTCTTTTTTAGCTAATGTTCAAAGGTGCCTTGGGGGCTTGCTCCTTAGCATTTTATTCGTACTTCTTCCCCAGCTCTCTGGCCATTCAAAATGGATAATTCAAAACTAATCTGAAAACCCGCCTCTTCTATGAAGTCTTCCCTAATCACTTCACCACAGTATGAATTGTTCTCCTACTTCAATTAAATTTTCCTGATACTTTTATTTTATCTTCTTATATTTCTATCTACAGTGTTTTTCTCAGTACGATATTTACCAAATAGGTATTTATGTAACTATTAGTTCATAATTTATCGTATTTCTAAACAATGCTAAATTATAAAGTTATTTGTAAGTAAAATGAATAACTGCATAAAGTTTATCAGATGAGTAATTTGGTATCTCATG
This sequence comes from Dinomys branickii, assembly GCA_004027595.1. Classification (NCBI taxonomy): domain Eukaryota; kingdom Metazoa; phylum Chordata; class Mammalia; order Rodentia; family Dinomyidae; genus Dinomys; species Dinomys branickii. Next base: position 45,562 of record PVLD010010975.1, on the reverse strand, counting down.
TGAATGAAAGATGAGAAAATAAATAATTGTCAAACTGTATCAGTTTGGACTATGTACATGTACCAATTCTCCACAATGAATGTAATCATTGTACAGGTATCACAAATATGTAGTATTTTTTTAAATTAAAAAGGTATGAAAAGTTTATTAATTTGCTTTTCATTACAACAAATACCTGAGCTAATTTTGGGATGAGTTGACTTTGCATTTCTGTTTCTAGACAACCATTCCCTAAACAGCTCTTGTCGAGGTGCAGAGTTGAGCAGAAGGAATGAGCAGAAATGATCAAACTCCAGCGCTAACACGGCGGAGAGTCCGAAGACACCGCCAAGTCATAAACACCAAGCTCTTTTACCCTGTCTCAGGCACCCACTGTTCATAAGTGCAGGCCCACTGAAGAGTTCATGCTTTTAGTAAAACAACCTGCAAATCTTGGAAAAGTAACAGGCAAACATGAGCATCGTCCCCTACACTTCAGAGGTACTGCAGGGAAGCTCGAGGTGCTGACACTGTCTGACTCAGCCATGTGACCTCCAAAGTTTGTGATATTTTACATTCAACTAAAAGCGAGAGAAGCTGACGGTTTACCTAGGTTTTCCCTTGAATACAGACCGGACGATAGGAAAGTAAAAGACAAGCACGGCACACCCAAAGTTAGACGGCAAACAGGACAACGAATAGATGTTCCCACTAAATGAAAAACATCAAGAAGGTGTTTGTGAAATACATAACAGTTATGAAATTTAAATAAAATAAACACATAAAGAAAACCTAATAAAGTAAGAGGAAATTGGACAATACAATTATAAGGAGAGATCATCAGACCACTGCAGTTTTACATCAAAGAGAGAAACTTAGTTAATCATAACGATAAATACACCAAAATATATGCAAAGAAGTGTCAGGGATGAGATATTTATCTAAGAAAGAATGAAGTGTTTGTTCTACATTTTGTTCAGTGATTTAAAACCAAATAATTAGCACTAACTTTACCTTAAAAATGTAAATTGGAATGTCCTTCTGCCAAAGTGGAATATGAAAAAAATTTTGTGAAAACAGCCCCACTAAAATCATCGTGTGAAAATAGTGAATGCTCAAGGTGAAACCAATATGCTGCCTCAGCATTGGGTGATGATTTGCTTCTTTTCAACTATTTTTATAGCAGATTTTTCTTTATGTTGAAATTCAATAATTTTAGTGAATTTTTAATAATTATTTTGTTTGAACCTGTGATAAGCTTAATTTTCCTTCATGTTAGTGAAATGTTCTTTTATAACTTCAAATGTCTTGTGTAATTCACGAGCTCATTCATTTCCTCCGTCATACCCATTACAAATCTTAAGTTTCACCTATCTTGCATACTTTGAATAATACATCCCTTTTGAAAGAGCAGGGCGTTTATTGTGGCTTCTTCTCCCGGTAATGCTGATACACTGTATTTGCGTCTTATGAATTGTCAAATTCATTCAACTCTTTTTTATCTATTTTTATAGGGAGGTCATTAAAAGTTTCCTTTCGAATGTTGTTTTATGAGTTCATTATTTCTCTTCTCAGTCCCCCTTGTGTCTTTTCTATTGCATGTAATAACTAACTGCGGTCCTATGTTTCATTAGTCTTGCTCTCATAAGCACTTGGAATTTTCACAAGCAAAAAAAACAAAACAAAACAAAAACAAAAACATAAAAAGAGAGATTATTTGTGGTTCCTTTGCCCATTTTCCAGCAAATTTTGGATCTTCTTTGTACAAAGGAAGAAAAGGAATGCTTAGATGTCAGCTGTTTCTCAAGATCTGCTCAACCATACAGTTGCACACAGAACTTGTGATAGGAGTGAGTTTGTATGTAGTAGCAGATCATAAACTATCTCCCTATACACATTCTTTTCTCTCTCATAGATTCCACAGATGAGAGAAAAATTGTGATATGTGTTTTCAGAGAATGGTTTATGCCACTTCACGTGATGATCTGCAGTTCCATCTATTTTCCTGAAAATAGTATGCTTTTGTTTTGCATTGTGTCTGAATAAAATTCCATTGTGTATGTATATCACACTTGCTTTGTTCAGTCATCAGAATACCTAAGCAGATTCTCTAATTTGGCTGTTGTCAGTTGGCAATGATAAATATGCATAAGCAAGTATTTCTATACTATACTGACTTTAATTCCTTTGGGTGTACACTGAGAGGGGTGTCAATTCAACTTTTTCAAGGAATTTCTACACAGATTTCCAGAATGCCAATATTAATTTACATTTACCCCAACAGAGCACAGTGTTCTCCCCTCATAATCAGTAGCATTTGCTGTTTTATTAAAAAATTTCTTAGTATATGTGCTGCCAAAGAAAGCACACTTCTTTTTTTAATTCTTGGTGGCAGCCATTGTGACTGGGCTGAGCAAGAATGTCATTGTAGCTTTGATCTGCATTTCCCAGAGTGCTTATGGTGTTGAGCATTTGTTCAGATAATTATCACCCCTTCAGCTACTGCAGAAAAGTGTCTGTTCAGCTACTTTGTCCATTTATTGATTGGATTGTTTGTTCTTTTGGGGTTAAATTTTTGGAGTTTATTATATATGCTGCACACTATATTTAATCTTCTGCTGGAGCAGTAATGGGCAAAGGAATTTTGCCATTCTGTAGGCTGCCCTTTCACTCTTAATTTTTACCTTTACTAATGCAGAAGATTTTTAATTTTAGATCCCTTTTATCTATTTTTTCTATTGTCTACTTTTGCTTTTATTTCATTTGATAGTGTATTGGAGTCCTATGCAGGAAGTCATCACCTGTGGCCAATATGTCAAAGAGTTTATCATGTTTTCTTCTAGCAGTTTCAAAGCGTTGGGTCTGGTATGTTTAATTTTAATGGACTTTGAGTTAATTTGTGTATATGAATCTAATTTCAATTTTCTATTTACAGACATCCATTATTCCCAGCACCATTTGTTAAAGAATCTGCCTTTTCTCCAGTGTGATTTTGACATCTTTACAAAAATTTGATGAGCCAAAGCTGTGTGGGTTTATTTCTGTGTACTTTATTGTATTTCATTGGTTTGTGTCTGCTTTTCTGCCAGAATAACATAGTTTTTGTGACTATGGCTTTGAAGTATATTTTGAAGTAAGGTGTTTAGATTTTTTTCTTTGTATCAGGAATTGAACTCAGGACCTTCTGCTTTCCAGGCATGTGCTTGTGCCACTGAGCTATATCCCTGGCCTTGTTTTGATATCTTTGCTCATGTTTGCTTTGAATATTCTGAGTCTCAGACTTTTGTAAAATTTTTAGAATTATTTTTTCTTGTTCATTCAAGAATGAGATTTTTATGGGAACAACACTGAACCAATAGACTGCTTTTGGTTATATGGCCCTTTAAAATATTAAGTGGTACCTCAGTTCACAAACTTAATTCTTTCCACAATTCTAGTTGCACACCAAGTTGGATGAGAACAGAATTAAATTGAATAATTGGATCCAGTGTTGATCGTATAAGGACATTTGGTTCGGTTCTCATCCAATTTATTTTGCAACCAAAATTGTTGAGAGAATTGCATTTGCAGCCCCAGGTGCCACTGTAATTCTGCTGACTATTGGACATGCGGAGTGTTTCCATCATGTAGTGTCTTCTCCAATTTCTCTCTTCAGTGTTCTGAAATTTGCTCTGTAGAGGTTTTTACCTTCTTACATGTATTTTGAAAATTTTGAATGGCACTCTTCTCCTGATTTCTTTCTCATGATGGTTATTTTGTTTGTAGGGAAAGGTATGGTGTCTTTCTTTAGATTCATTTTGTTACACCACTAAATTGCCAAATTAGTTTACCAGATCTAAAGATGCTCTTGTAGAGCCTTTGGAATCTTTTAAGTAAAAGATTTTGTTACTTGATAAAATATAATAGTTTGATTTCTTCCTTTCTGATTTCCATCATTTTAATTTCTTTCTTTGGTCTAGCTGCTCTAAAATTTCAAGTACTCTATTGAACAGGAATGGAAAAACACTTGTCCTGATTTTGGGAGAAATGCATTCATGTGTTCCCATTCAGTACGACAGTGGCTATGAGTTTGTTGTATATACCTTTTATTATACTGAAGTAAAGCCCTTCTCTACCCCATTTCTTTAGGGCTTTTAACATAAAGTTTTTGAAATTTATTCAAATATTTTTCTCTGTCTAGGGGAATATCATGCTTTTGTCCTTGATCTTATTTATAGGCTATGTTTATTACATTATATTTATTACAATAAATGCATTACATGTCTTAGTTTGCATATGGTAAAACATCTGCACATCTTTGGAATGAAAATGGCTTGGTCATGATATTATTAAAGTGTTGTTAAATTTATTTTACAAGAATTTTAATGAGAGTACATAATTTTATATCAAAACTATGTACTTGTTTATAGTTTTCTCCTTTAAATTTTCTAGTTTTGGTATCAGGGTCATATAGGTGTCAAAAAATGGCTGTGTAAGTATTCCTTCCTTTGAAATTTCATGTAATGGTGTAGTGAGCATTAGCATTTGCTCATCTTTAACCATCTGCTAAAATTCAGCAGTAAATATTGAAAGGAACAGTTAATGCTTAACATTTTTTATATTTTGACCAATTTTGCATGCTTATATCTGGTAATCTGACTAGAAGACAACAATATGCAATGGAACAACCATGGTGAATTCCTACCATCTTGTCTAGTAAAACTCTGTATTAACTCCAATGTTTTATTTAATAATTATTTTCTTCTCTTTAATGGCGTGAACAGTGTTGCTTTCTTACATCTGATAATCTGAGCAACATGGCTGAAGATAACAATGTGCAATATAACAACTTCTGTTCATTCCTATCATTTTGTTTTGAAGCCCTGTATCACCTTTAATGTTCTTGCTTTATTTTCTTTATGTCTACGATGTTGGTATGATGCTATTGTTCTTTTCTGATTTTACTACTCTTTAAAATTAAAAACAAATTCAGCAGTAAATTTGTTTGGCTCTAGGATTTTTTTGGTAGGGAGTCTTCTTACTCCAATCCTATGCTTGTCCTTGATCTCTCTAGACTGCTTATTTTGGTCAGTTTTATTTGTCTATGTTTATGCATCTCTTCTAGGTTTTTCCAGAATTAGAATACACTTTTTACTAGTATGTAATTATTTTCTACATTTTTGTTTTAATATTGCTTTAAATTTTATTAATTTGGATCTTTTTCATTCTTTTAATTGATTTACTTTTTTCAAGATTTCTTAATGTCAGCCCTTTGTTTATACTGCTCTTTTAGTTCCGATTCCTTTCACTTTAATGTTGTCCTTTATTATTTTATTTTTCTTTTACTAGTTTTGGTTTGGCTTGTTTTTGGTTTCCTAAGAATTATGAAGCATAATTACATTATTTATTTGACTTATTTTTATGCAAGTACTCAAAAGGACAAATTTTCCTGTTAGGTCTGTCTTTGCTCTCTTTCACTGATACTAAAATGTTGTGCTTCAATTTTTGTTTAATTATAGGAATATTTTAACCCTACCCTCAGTTTCTTCAATAAACCACTTCTCACTCATAAGTGCATTGTTCATCTCCATGTATCTGAGTATTGTGGGTTTTTATTTTTGCTGTTGATTTCTAGTTTCATTCTCTTGTCTTCTAACAGATTCATGACATTATTCAAAATTTTTAAGACTAATTATTGCTAAAAGTCTGACCTATTTTTGAAAAAGTTCTATGAGATGCTGAAAATAATGTGTATTCTATAGTTGTTGGGTGAAATATACTGTAGGAGTCTACTCAATCCATTTATCCTATAATTTTATCCTGTAATTTAACCCTGATATTAAAAATAAATTTTTTGTCTGAATGACCTATTACTGTGAGTTGGCTGTTGAAGTCATACACTATAATCATGCTGGGATCTGTTCTTTCCTTCATGTCAAGTAATATTTGATTTTTGAAATTGGCCATGCTAGCATTTGGTGAATATATATTTATTTTCCCTTGATTTGTCTACTTTCCTTGTTTGTATTGATCTACTTTGTCTCTGTGACTAACGTTCACTTCAGATGATCTTTGGTTATCATGATGCTTTGCACCTCTGTGTGTGTTTGGATTTTATTTGCATGGAACATTGGTTTTCATCCTTTCACTTTCAATGTCAGTATGTCTTTTTAACTGAGGTATATTTTGTGCGGAAAGCAAAGGATTCAGTCTTACTTTTTAAACTGTTCATGAGTCTGTCTTTTAATTAAAGCATTAAGATCATTCATATTTATAATAGTCATTTATAATTTATAATTATAATTGAAAGTATGTATTAAATCCTATTATTTAACTATTTTCTAATATTTTATTGTCTTAATTCTAATTAGTTTATCTAATCTTTCTTTTCTATACATAGCACTTCTGTCAATACCTTCCCTGATGTGGGCTTAGTGGTTATAAATTCCTTTTGTTTAAGCTTTTTGACGGGGCTGGGGATATAGCTCAGTGGAATAAGCGTCTGCCTAGCAAGCGCAGGGTCCTGAGTTCGATCCCCAGTACTGCCAAAAAAAAAAAAAAAAAAAGTGATAAATTTAAACAGTTGTTTAAGCTTTTTGTTAAAAGAATATTTATTTTAGATTCTGAAGGATAGTTTTTTTTTCTGTACAGTAAGATAATCTGCAAGTATTTCATTCAGGGCTTGAAATACATCATCTTACATCTCTCTGCCCTATAATTTTTCTTCTGAGTTATCTAATGTTATTCTTTGAGTTTTGCTTGTATATAATATTTTCATTTCTTTCTTGTAGCTTTCAATATTCTTTTGTACTCTTGGCATTTTAACTATAATATGACTTGAGGGGGTTATATTCTGGTCTGTCCTACTTACAATTGCAAATACCTTTTTTAATTGACTGCCCATATGTTTTTCAAGATCTGGGAAATTTTCTAGAATCATTTCACTGTATGTATTTGGTATGCAACTTGACATCTTCATTTATTCCAAAAAGTCATAAACATGGATCTTTTAGTTATGTCCCAGTTCTCTTGTATATGCAGTTCATAATTTCTTATTTTTTTATTAATGTTGGATTGTGGCATTCACCAATCTTGTCTTCCATCACTGAATTTCTACCTCCTGCTTGATCTAGTATATTGGTGAGGCTTTTCACTGAGTTCTTTCTTTAACTTCTTGAACTTTTCATGGTTTGTAGTATAGTAGTACTTGGTTCATGAACTTAATTCAGTCCACAGTTCTGAAAGAGATGGGCAGTTTCATGTTCCTGCAGGAAAGATGGCCCTAGTCTTGTTGGTCACATGATGCAGAGTTTGTAAAAAAAACACAAAATTTTGCCAAATGCTTCTGTTTAGGAACCAAAATGTTCACAAACAAAAACATTTGTGAACTGAGGTACCACTTTATTTGGTTCTTTTTTCAAAACCTCTATCTTTTCATTGTATTTCTCATTTATTTCCTGTGAGGTCTTCCTGCATTCTTTTTCTTTTTCTCCTTGAATTCATTGATTCTTATTTAAAACGTCATTACTTGGCATTCTTCATTTTGGCTTTTCACCTAATTCAATATCTTTGCAGTCTGTCACTTCAGAGTTATAAACTTTTACATGAGTTATATTCCTTTATCTTCTAATGTGTTTTATATTCCCATGTTGAGATTTGCACATTTGTTCTGTTTGATATCTCTTTCACTCTGTGTGACATTTTAGGGAAACTTTTCTCTTGCTGCTGTGTACTGGGATGTCAGATTCTTGAGAAGTGTTGAATATATTGCCAAGCCAGTTTTGTAGCAAGGTTTTCTTGTTACTTCTTTGGTGGTAATTAGTTTATTTTGGCATAGTTCATGCTGTGTCAGAACCTGAGGTTTTCACTTCCACTAAGTCTCATAAGAGTGGATACTTACCTGTAGGTCATCAATCTAGTGAAGAGACCATTCTATTTTAGATAGCAGATTATACTGTATACACACTCTGTAACTCACACTCTGGTCTTGTTAGTAGTGCACATTCTGAGAGGGTGTCTGTATGCTTTGCTGATGCCCCCAGAGAGGCAGCAAATATGATCTTTGTGCTGTTTCTCTCTCTTGTAATTGTAGGGATGGGATTCCTGCAACAGCAAATCAGTCATACCCTGTCCCTGCACATTTTCTACTTAGAATCTGTTCTTTGGCTGCATATTGTATTTCTAGTACTGCCTGAGAGAGCATTTGCTGAAGTTATAATGGGGCTGGGATGCCTGTAGAACAGAGTGTGCCATCTCTTTCCTGGTCGAGGAGCACGGCTCAGCGCCAGATGCCTACGGGAAGGGCTCGAGGTGTCCTGCTCCATCTCCAGCACCACACGCAGAGAGATATGAATGAAGCAACAAGAGCAAGCTGCGGTGAGGCATGTTCAACAATCAGGAAAACACAGAGACGAATCATGCCACGCACTGTTGTAAGACAACTGCAGGAGGGATAGGGTGGGCAATAATGTAAACTGAAAAGCTTTACAGCAGGATGGAAACACAATTAGCTAAGAGAGCAGGGATGAGAAAGGGAAAGTCAGGACATTCAAAAGAGGCAGGGCAAGCAACAGTGCCCTGAACCTGCAGTGTCAGTCAGAAGGCACACTCCAAGTTTAAAGTCAGGCCAGGAGGATCCCTCCTCAAAACAAAAAGTTCAAGAAATCTGAAGGGGCTTTGGATGTATCTTGGGAAAAGATTTCCCCTGGGTTTAACCTTCTGTAATCCACACACGTGTATGCAAGCATGTACACACACACACACACACACACACACAGACTCTAAAATAAAAACTGAGACATAGACAATAAGAATTTAATAGGAAGGGAAGAAAAGTGAGAAAGGTTACAAAAGTCACACAAAAGAGAAATTTAGAAACAAATAAATGCTAAAACAAAGAAAAATATGTGTATATATTATTATCTCTAATCTTTTATGTGTGTGTTTCTAGAGAATAAACAGGGAATAAATCTACCACTGAGGCATATAAACCACTAGCAAATACAAAAAGAAATAGACTTGAAAATAAATAGCTGGGAGTGGCAGCACATGCCTGTAATCCCACAACTGTGGAGGCTGAGGCAGGAGAATTGCTGTGAGTTCAAGGCCAGCCTGGGCTACGGTAGTGAGATGAAGTCCAGTCTGAAGTACATAGTGAGCCTCTGTCTCAAAACAACAACAACAACAACAAAAAACAAAAATAGAAATGAAAAAGAAAGAATTATCTTTACTGACTTCTGGGGAGATGGTGACTGGGTAAGCAGCAGAGAAAGATCCTGACGAGGATCGCCACCCAGACAGTAGAATACAGCAACATGAGAAAGACAGGAAGGAGAGAAAGGGGTCCCCTGAACCCAGGAAGGACCTGAAATGAGAACCAAAGCCCTAAGAAAGACCAAACAGGACCTCTCCTGGAAGAAAGGCTCAGAGGGCTGCCATGGCACAGTCAGAGGAAGAGGAAGCAGAGAAGGAGGAAGCCACCGCTCCAAACACACCCTCAGCTCACTCTCTCATTCTGGCACTCACAGCTTCAGCTTCAGAGACCCACGCTCATGGGAGCCTCCCGACTTGACCAGGGGAGAGCAGAGTTCCGACAGCTGGTCCAGGGCTGGAGAAGAGAAAGTGCAGCCAGGAAAAGAGGCAGTGGGGGTCAGGAGCTGTTGTCACACCCAGTGTGGGGATGAGAGGTTACAACAGCCACTAAAACGGAATCCCCACCCTGCAGCAACCTTTCTAATCAGTGCTTGGAGGCAAGGTGGAGTTAAAGCAACCAGTACTCAATCCACCACACCCAGCCCTATGCCTGCCCAAGGCTGTGGTCTCCTACCTCTCCCCTGTGTGAGCAAATACCAGCAGAGAGCAGCAGAGAGCATTGTCAGCAACCCCAGAGCCACAGTAATTCCCAGGGATCCAGCCAAAGAACAAACAGGAACTGGAGCACAACAGCAAGAGAGAGCTGCAGAGGGAGGTGGATCACATGGCCCCACGCCCTTCTCACTCCAACACCAGGCGGGAAGCAAGAGCTGAGTTACTGGGCTTCAGCTCCCACCCTGAACTCCCTCTGAACATTTTGAGTCTTGGTGGCCCGGGCACTCAACATGTATTCCTGACAGCAACAGGCTGAGTCTACAGGCTTCAGAACTCACCCTAAACTACTAATATGAGTACAAAGAGGGTCTCCATACTGCTGGCACGTATGAACCTTGTATGAACCCACAGCAACAAATTATACAGAAAGCATCAGTCCGGGAGTCCGAGAGCCAACAACATACTCTACACGGCAGACCCGAGAAAATCCTCCAGTTCTCTTCTACAACTAATAACTGAGTACACACACTGGACTTCCACAGTGAGAACAGGTCAGGGAGCCCTCACGCCCTTGTGCCCAGCATCGTAAGTGCGCCCAGTGCCCAGCTGCAAGGGGCGGGGAGTGGCAGCACTGGAGATCGAGAGGTGGGAGAAGATGAAGACCTGGAACTAGGGTGCAGACCCGGTTCTCTAGCTGGGTGGGGACAGCCTCCAAAGAGTGATAGGAGGCCTGCAGGGAGACACTAGTGGCCTAGAAGGGGAACCCGGGGGGCTGAAGACTGGGATGGGGCCTCTGGCAGCGTGCCAGTGAGGCAGAGCCAGGCGGTCCACTGAGGGCGACCCCATGGACTCGACCCAGCGCCCGGCAGCTCGGCGATGGGGCCGAGCCAGGTGGTCTGTTTGGGCGACCCTGAGGATTCAACTGGACCTCTGGACGTCATGTGCGGAGACAAAGCCTGTGGTTCTCTGAGTAACCCCGCCGACCCCACTGGACCGCTGATGGCTGGACCCACAGTGGCCTTGAGGGCTTGTCAGTGGAGGCTTGACCATAGTGAACCTGGTTCTTTGCCTATCTACTGTCTTTGAGTGTGGTTCTTTTCCGCCTCCTGCCATAGACATTTGTCTACACCCATATATGTTACAGCATAATTTGAGGCAGCCATGTCTCTTCCCAAGGTGAGAGTCTCAGGGAGTAAATAAACCCAATACTACAGTTATTATCAGAGGGAAGATGACTGATTGAGTGGTAGAACAATGGAGATGAGGCCGGAGAAAATTGATTAATTGAACGAGCTATCATCAGTATAACTGAGTAACAAATGTGAAGAAAACATGTAATACAGCATCCAGTGTTGATTCCCTACTATCTTCTCTACAATTTGGTATTTCCTTTATTGTTTTTGTGTTAACTAATGTGAAGATAACATTATGTAATACAGCATCTAGTGCTAATTTCCTACTATGTTCTCTATAATTTTGTATTTCCTGTATTGTTTTAGTGTTATTTTGGTTTATATGTCTCCATACTTTTGTCTTTAAAATAAAAAAAATAAAAAACCAAAACAACGAATTATCTTCACTGCCATTGTCAGGTGTGCAGAGGAGAGTTCTTACTCGCTTACTCCACCTGGCATTTTGCATGCTTTCCTTGGCTGTGCACCCTCAGGGAAGGCAAGGCTCTCCTGTGTGGTTCACCGGGTGTTGATCGTACTGACTCTCAGCACTCTGTTCTCTAGTGCAATGTGACAGAGCCGCAAGCTTTCTTGTTTGGTGTTTGCTCCAGGCATACGAATTCCTTGATCATTCAAGAAAGGACTGATTTTGATCTCTGTTTTGCATATGGTTCTCTGACGGCATTTGAGAAGCTCAGAAAGAGTCTGGCTGAAAGAGTCTGAGCTGCCCTGGCTGAAGTGGGCACAGCAGACGGCATGAACTGCTCAGCCTGTGGTTACGGCTTGAGGCCCAGTCTCCACAACTGAGCGTCTATGCCAGCTCAGTCGCCAGGCCCTCTTCTGTGAGCTGCCCATGCTGTTAGTCTTGGAGGGAAGGAATTTTCAATCTCTTCCATGCTTCTAATATCCATATTGTTGTGATTATTGTCAATAAAATCTGCTTGAGTGGCATTCTATTAGGACCCTACCACAAGGTAGACAGTAGCCAGGATAGTATGATAATATTTACTGTGATATCCAGAGGAAAGGAAATATAGGGAGTCACGGTTCCCAAATCAACAAGCTTACATTTGACCTTCACGAGATGGTCCCCATCACCTTATCATGATTATAAACTGAAAAATTCTGTACACTTCTCAGGCAATAGCTTGTGATGATGCTACTGGGTCAACCGACTTCAGAGTATCTTTATGTTCTTGATCTCTCTCCCGTCCAGTTCTGTCCCTCACGTCCATCTCTTTCCCCCTCAGGGCGTCATCTCCCTCTCAGCTGCGCTGCTCTGCTGTCTTTACTGCTGGGGGCTCAGAGCTACTGTGCTCCTTCTGATCAGTCTCCTGGTCTACCTCTGTCTGTTGCTAAAGTTCAGTGCATCTGCCCATTGCCCCCTTCACTGACTATCTCTTCTCTGGATATTGCGATTCCAGGTCATAGACAAGCTGGAAAACACTGCCTGCTTTTGTTTCTCCATTTTGTCTCCATAGATGAATTATAATTTTTTTTTTTTTTTTGGCGGTACTGAGAATCAAACTCAGGATCTTGCGCTTGCAAGGCAGGTGCTTGTGCCACTGAGCTATATCCCCAGCCCTGAATCATAATTCTTGATGCCCGTGTGACTCACTTAAACTCTCTTTTCTTTACCCTTAAAATGACCACCTAAAGTCCACTGCACTGGAACACATTCTAGTTTTTACTGGCACCTTTGCTCCCACAACTGCAGTTCTAAGACCCCAAATAAGAAACTTTGTGCTTAGAAGATTGTTTGAGCTTCATTAGACAACAAAATAAAGTATAATAAATGAGCTATGTGGAGAGACAAGGTTTCCATATGACATCAGCTTGACTAAAGCCGAATAAATTAAAGCTTGAAAGCAATCCATTCAATACAATTAGCATTAATCACAGAAATACAAGCTTGTGTAGCAATGGCAAAAGATTAAATCTTCAATAAGATATGTCTGAAATAAAATAAAACAGTTTGAAGAATATGGAATTAGAATGTGTGTGATGTTATGGTTGATAATAAGATATGTGAATTCTGCTTGCTAGCTGACTCACCAAACAAGAAGACTCTGAAAACCGCATTCTACAGATTGAGCATGCTTTCTTCCTTGGTGAAACGTACATTCCTGAAAGGTGGCACAGATACCTTTTTGTAAAATACTTAAGAAAAAGAAGCATTTAAAAAATTCATCTACTTCTTAAGACAAAAGAAAAGCCCAGAATGTGTGTTCTGTAAAATGTCTTAGCATTTTCCTGAGGGCCTTGTGTAGAGGCAGCTTCTTTTTCTCATCCTACTCAACCCTACTGTATGTGATGCTAAAGAAGAAAGAAGCTCCACAGATACAATGAAATTTTCTATATATTGCAGACTGTCCCATTCCTTTGGGGAGATAGCTGCTGGCCCCTTCCCTGCCAAGTGAAACTTTCCTGTCCAGGTCAGAACTCACATATTCTAGGGCATCTGCTTGTCTCACCAGTTAAACCAGTTAAACCTTCCCCGGCAAGTACCTTTGCCACTTTACATACCTCTGCGATGACATGTTTCACTATACTGTGATTTATTTGCATTATCTGCTTCGAGCCCAGAATTCCTGTCTTACTTCTCCAAGTTATCCCTAACACCTAGCAGGATGCACGGTAAAATAGAAATACTTGGTCTTTTGTTTTAATTCCATGAAACATTTCGGTACTTGATGCTCTAGGAACAAACGAAAGAGCAAAATACTCCCCACATGGGTCAGTGATAAGATTACGAAGTTTCAATTATTTCACATATTGTTCTGCATGAAGCTTGTACAAAAATATTTCTTTTCATTTTAAAAAATACAATGAGAATTTTAGCAGGTGGTCATTTGCTGAGATGACTGCAATTACAATTTTTACCATGTTTAAGGTAGCATAAGGTACCTGATATGAGAAACATATTTAATTTTCCATACACGTTTGTCAGTAAGGTTACACTCAACTTATAAATGTGGAAGAGGAAGGCTAGAATTTTATTCAAGTTCAGGGTGAAACTCGGTACAGTCTCGTCACTAGAGTTTTGTGATGATTGCAGCTTCATTGTCTCTAGCTCACACATTTTGAAAATGAAGATAAAGAAAAGTTTAATTTTAAATATGCATTTTTAAATTAAATAAAATGGTTTGGCCAGATATTTTAGAGAGGCAAACAGATTTAACTTATGTATAACACCTGTATACATATATTAAATATCTTCATAGTGTAATTTACTGTTTGCCCTATGTTTTAATACAATTATATATTATAAATGTATCCTTAATAATAAGTATTTTAGTGTTTTATTTTTAATGTCTTGCAGTCATGCTTTCATTTACACTGTGTGTCTTCTACTGCTGACCATTTCATTTTTGTCCCAAATTAATTATTCAAACCATTGTTCTAAAAACTTTGTAGTTAATTATTTGTGTATGTCCTGTGCAAATAATTATTCTGGGCCACCTGAAGCCATAAGTATGGTCTCAGTGTAATATAACACTTTATGTCCATGTTACACACCTCTGCTTGCTATTATAAATTCCTCAGGGAACAGCGCTTTCTCATTCTGTCATCTGCTTTGGCACGGACTGTACTCTGGCTTCGCAATCATTACATACTCACAAGGATCCAGTACTTTTTCTTGCATACGCGTATGGGAAGGAACATGCAGTGTTACAACCTCTGTAAATTCCTATCATTTTGCTCTGAAACCCTGTGTCGTTTTTACATTTTTGCTGTGTTTTGATTTGTGTATGATGTTGGTATTTTAATATTGCTCTTTTTTATTATTCTTTTTAATATAAATATTTAATATAAATAAATGCAATTTTCTTGGTCTTGTCATAAATCTGTATAGGGCTTAGTTTTGTTTTAAACTAGTTTCTCAAAGTAAGTTTTTAACATGTTTTTGATGTTGGAAGAATATCCAGTCAAGAAAGAGAAAGCAGACAACTAGAGAAAACACAGCACACACTTGCCTCTACCTAATGAGGTGCAGGTGCTGGATGGTTATGAAATGGGTCCATAAGAAAAGCAGAGGATCCATGAGCGAAAAAACGAAGAAGGAGAGGCATCTGCCCATACCAGTGCAGACAAAGGGTGCATTTCCGTGCTTATTCTCCAGTGTGAAAGTGAAAGTGCTCAAATGAAGATCATCCAAGTTCCCGAAGTGGGAGGGCTGGGGTTTGCCCAGGGCTAAAACTGGACCCCCGTGAGACAGGCAGGGGTACAGCTGCTTGCGTTTGTGCTTACCGCAACCTGATTCTCTGCAGATTTCCTTGAAGGTCTTTTTACCACCAAATTTTTTCAAACTAACATTGAGTTTCAAGAGTAAAAATTTAAAATATGTAACTTTTTACTCAGTTTGAACTTCTTGCCCCTCTTCTCATCATACCTTTTACAACAAATTTCCTGTCAAGTTATAGTTTGGTTAATACTCACTTTTAACAAGTCTATATGGACCTGTGACTAATCCGGAGATAATTATAGTGCCCAGTCCTACTGACAAAATCCCGATACTGAAATGGAAAAAGTACCTTTCCACTCTATTTTCTCAATAGTATTAACCCATCACTTCAGTGCTGTATCAAAAATTCCTTGGCTTCTTTCCTTAAATCACATTTGCCCAAAGCACTAAGAAATCACATTTTCATAAGCAACTTAGGCTACATCTACAAGCCTCAGCAGTGAGATTACCACATTGCCACCATCAAAAATTTCTCTTATATGAAACTAAGAACATTGAAAACTGACCCACGCTCCTCCACTGTGCGCAGCCTGGGGATTTAGCACCGCCCTAATTAGATCTTCTGCTCTAGTTAGCATGCTAACCTGGAGAGTTTCCACTTCAAAGGCAACAAGATAGAAATGTGCACTTTTTCACTGAAGAGCTCCCACACTTCTGTCTGTACAGTAATTCTGTATGAAAACTCAGAGTCAAGGAACATGGAGCAATGGAGAGAGCTACAAACAGGAAGAACTTGCAAAAGTAAAAGAGAGGCATCCATGAGTCAATTTCCACCTTGTTTCCTAATTTGAATTTTAAGGGGGAAGCTCCTGTAACGGTCACATGCTAGAAGGAAGCACTGACTGAAAAGTACACATCAAATGTTACCAGATCATTACCAGACATTTTAAAATTCATATTCTATTATATATATATTTAAATAGGCTATGGTAGATACGCAGAAGTTAGAACAGAAATGTAACATGAAATGCAATTATAAATCTTTGGATGATGAACTTGCCATTGTATAAGAAAAAACCCTCAGGGACCATGTTAAACCCTCTGCCATTAAGTGTTCCTTCAAATGCAGAAGTACCACCTTCCTATAACATTGCACCTTGTGGAGCTGTGTATCATGTGTGCAAAATAATATAGTGGCTAAAAAAGAAAGGATGGGGGCAGAACACAGGAGAGAACAGGGAAAGGACTACACAGTAAAACCATTATAGCACTTGTGATTTGTAACAGGATCAATAAATATTCTAAAATCAATGCAATGCTTTCAACCCTCCTTTTGATGCTCCTGAAAATTGCTCAGGGCACTGCCTGCAGACATCTTGTGAACAGACAGGAAGAGTACCACCATATGGACAAACGTAAAGTCAGACTACGGTTGGATTTCCTTGGTCTCCTGTTGGGAGTTCTGCCTCCTACATCATCAGTAATACAAATTACTGGTTATATAATTGTGTTGCAAGGCTGTGCATATGCACACACTCTTCGTATCTGCTTTCATCACACTGGAACCATGCTGACCACATCTGAATCTTGAAAAAGACAAGAAAGAGTGATAAAAAAAAATTCCTTTTATCTTAAAGGCCCCAACAGTTCAGTAAGATCTTTTATAAAAATAAGCTGGTGAAGAGAAAATTGATTTTAAACTTTGTGTTATTTTAGGAACCTAAGAGCAGAGGTCCTAGAAATACAGTGTTTTCTTGGCTTGACTACTACTGTTTTACATATATTCATGTGCATGCTATGTGTTAGTGATAACTTTGAGCCTATTAAACAGTGATTCACTGTTGACCTCTTCCAAGCTCTTGGCAACTACCATATCCTGTGTCCACAAATTTAGAATATTCTAAGTGCCTCCTACACAAGGATAATACAGAATTCTTCTTTTAATGCCTATCTTATTTCCCTAAACATGATTTCTTTAGTATTTATTCGAGCCACAGAACCAGAATTTCTTTTCATTTTAAGGATAAATAGTATGACATTGTACAGATTCTCTGCACTTTGCTTAGCTTGCATCATGGATAGTTGACTTACTACCATATTTTATTTATTATATATACTGCTTCCATAACTGTGGGTTTACAAATGTCACTTGATACTATTTTAAAATTATTTTCAATATATGCTCAGAAGTGAAATACTGGGCCATGATGTAATTTTATTTTTAATTTATAAAGGAGCACTATGGTATTTTCCACAGTAACTCTTGCATTTTGAATTTTTTAGTAGCAGTGCACAATTATTTCAATTTCTCTATAATCTTGCCAGCACATGCTATTTCCATAGATTGATTACATACATAGATAAATACATAGATAGATAGATAGATAGATAGATAAATAGATAGATAAATAGATAGAAAAATTACAGCACCATCTTAGTGCGAGGTTGTATTTCAGGTCTGATTGCAATCTTCATAGGGATTAGCATTTTAACATGCTCAGTATTCACTTGAAAAATGTTCTTTGTTATTCATTTCTATTTTTACTGTTTCAGTTTTTCATATATTCTCTATATTAATCTGACCAGATATATATTTGTACATACTATTCCTATTTTTTGAAGTGATTTTTAATCTGTTACAAATGTTTTATATTTAAGATTTCTAAAAATTCTTTTAGTCCAATATACCTTTTTTCTTTTCTTACTTCTGCTATTGATTTCAAGTCCAAGAAATCATTGTCAACTTTAGTAATGCAAAGATGTGCCATACATCTTTATTACATTTTATTTTATATGAACCCATATATCTAATCTTTATATGTTATGTTTATGCTTTTTGCTGTTTACACATAGATATCCATTATCCAAGCACTGTATGATAAAAACACTTTTACCCTCATTTATGGACTTAGAACCCTTGGCAAGAATTACTTCGCTCCTACAGGAAGGTTTATTTTTGGTCTTTCTAGTCTATTCTATTGGTTTATATGTCTGTGTCTATCTGGATATCACATTGCTTTGATTACTGTTGCTATATAAAAAATTTGGAAAACAGGAACGATTAAGTCTTTCAGTTTTGTGCTGTTTTTCAGGCCTGCTTTGTTATTTTTAGGCCTGTGAGATTCCATGTGAATTTTTCAATTTTTTTTCTGGATAAAAATATCATTATGATTTTAGTAGGGAATGCATGAAATTTATAGATCACTTCAGATCATATTACCATTTTCACGATGATATCTTTGAACTCATGAACCTAGCATAACTTTATTTTAATTTATTTCTTTAATTTCTCTCAGAAATGTTTTAGAGATTTCACTGTAAAGTTATTTCTCCATTTGTGTCAGTTAATCCCTAAGTATTTCTTCTTTTTAATTTCATTTTAAATGAAATTAACTTCCTGATTTCTTTTCAGATTGATCACGTTGATGTTTGCAGGTAATTTTCTGTGTTGTCTGCACACTGCCATTTCACTGAATTATTTTAATAATGCTAAAGTTTGTTTCATTTGTGTCAGGTTTCAATTGCTCTCTATAGACAGTGCTATAACCTGCACACAAAAGAATTTTACTTTTTCCTTTTCACTTGGATGTCTTTAAATTCTTTTTGTTACCTCATTATCCTGGCTAAGTCTTCCAGGACTATGTTGAGTAAAAGTGACCAAAGCAAACGCTGTGCTTTGCATATCTCCTATGCATCCATTATGGTGGATGGCTTGGTCCTCAGGGTGGTGGGCCTGAGAAGTGTTGGCCTTTAAGAGTGGTGCTTCTTAGATCGCTGGTCATGTCCCCGCCAGAAGGGAAATTACATATTGGTGTAGTCTTCCATTTGTTTATCTCTGAATGTTTATCATTTTCTTCATTCTATTAGTATTGTGGTTTACTCGTTGCCTCTTTTTCTGGTTCTTTAAGTTGTGAAGTTCAGTTGTTGATTTGAGATTTCATTTTTAATGTAATTTTTTTAGCTATAGCGTCCCTCATTGGCACTGTTTTCACCATGTCCTGTAAATTTTGTCGAGTTGCATTTTGTTTTCTCTCATGTATCAGTATTTTCCATTTTACCTTGTGACTTCTTTTTCAATACATTCATTTTTAGAAAAATTTTAATTTCTACATATTTCAGTTTTCTTCTTGATATTAATTTGTCACTTCATCACTTTTTAGTCAAAGAGATATTTATATTTTTTTCCTAAATCTATTTTTAAAATGTGTTCAAACTTAATTTGTGAGCCAAGTTATGCACTATCCTGAAAAATATCCCATATGCACTGCAGAAGACAGTGTATGCTGTTATTGGAGAGCACGGTCTTCCATATAAACCTGTTTTGGAGCACTCAAGTTTTCTGTTTCCTTACTAATCTTTAATCCAGTTGTTCTTTCCCCTGTTGAGAGAGGGATATTTAAATTTCCAATAATTATAGTAAAACAATTAATGTCTTCAATCCTGTCAGCTTTTACTTTGTACGTTCTGGAGATATGTGATTAAACTGAAGTGTTTAAGATTGCAATGTCTTCTTGTGTATTGAAACACTTATTAATAATTAATCTCTTTCTTCATCTCACAAACATTCTTAAAATGTTGACATCTATTTTACCAGGCATAGAAAGAAACACTCTCTTTTGGTTCCTATGTCATGTTATAACATTCCCTCCTTTAATTTTTGATGTATTTGTTTCTTTGTACCTAAAATATGTCCCTTGACAAGATGTAGACATGATCATTTGTTAAAAATCTATTCTCCAAACATCTACCTTTTCCATGGATATTTTGACTCATTAACATTAGAAATCATTATAGAGAACAACTTACATGTCATTTTCTTCCTTTTTATATGTTTTATAATAGTTTTATCTTTAATTTCCTACTTCTCTATATTATTTTGTGCTTAACTGATATATTTTGTTTGCAAAGAAATGTTTCCTTTCCTTTCATGTATATTCTTTAGCTATATCTCATGTTTGCCATGGGAATTAAGTTTAATATACTAAAATTATGACCCTTAGATTTACTTCAGATTAAATTTAATAATACATGCAGACTGATTTCTTCATGAGCCCTGTCCTTTCCTCTTTTAGTTGTTGATACCTCTATGTTACATCTTTTTATAGTTTCCAAAACCATAAACTAATCACTTTAATACACTAGTATCTCAATAGCATTTAGAATAATAGTTTTGAAAAGAGTGTCTCAAATCATTTAAAAGAGAGACAATGTGTCCACACACTATTGTCACTGTAACAATAGCTTTTATAATTACCACATTTGTCTTTACTGAGTTATTTATATCCCCTTATAACTTCAGATTACTTTCTGGTATTCTTTAACGTCAAACTGAAAGCTATATTTTAGCATTCATTGGAGGATAATTATAGTAACAATAAGTTTAACCAACATTTGTTTAAGAACTCTTACTATCTCTCTAATAGTTTTGCTAGATATAGAATTGTTGAAAAACAGCTTATTTTCTTTTGGCACTTTGAAAACATCAGCCTGTAGAGTTTTCTGATCTCCAAATCTTTGGCTGAAAAATCTGCTAGTGATCTTATGCAGTCTCCTTACATAAGAAAAGTGACTGAATAAAAAAATGTTGTATTTATACATAATGGAGTACTATTATGTCATAAAGAAAGATAAAATTGAGTCATTTATATAAAAATGGATGCACTTTGAGGCCATAGTGTTAAGTGAAGTATATCAGAAACACAAGCTCTCACATGATTTCTCTGATTTGAGATATCCAAGTTATTAATAAAGACAGAGGAAAGGACAGATAATAAAAAGCAAGGAGAAGCCAGGTGTGGTGGCGCATGGCTGCAATTCCAGCACTTGGGAGGCTGAGACAGAAGGATCGTTGTGAGTTCAACACCAGCCTGGGCTGCAAAGTGAGCTCAAGGCCAGCCTGAACTGCACAGTGAGAGCATGTCTCAAAAAAAAAAAAAAAAGACTAAAATAAAAGCAGGAGATAGGCCTTTACAAAGGATAAAGGGATTGAGAGATGGCAGAGGGAGCGGTAGGGAGCTGTGGGAAGAAGCATGAGGAAAGGAACTAAGATTTGCTATGCACATGCACTAACTCCATGCATGGAAAGTTAGCATTCTATACTGCCAAAATGTACTAGCAAAATATAAAACATTTAAAAAGAAGGAATTACTCCCCTTTGCTGTTCTCAAGCTTCTGTTCGATGTTTCTTGACAGTGTGGTTATAATCTCTTTCATCGTGGGCATCTGTCGGCTGTGCTACTTGAAGTTACTGAGTGTCTTGGAGGACAGTACGTATCCAGTGCAGACCATCAGTTCCACACATACTCTTCAGCGCCGTTTTCTTTTCCCTCTCGTCCTGGGCTCCTACCGTGTAAATGTCGGTCTGGCTGGTGATGCTTCAACACTCCTCTAGGGTATTTTTACTCTCCACTCCCCTTCCTTTTCATACTTTAGAGTGTGCACTCTCTTATCTTCAAGTTTGTGGAGTCCTTGTTCGCTCTGATCAAAGGTGCCACTGGAACTGTCCAGTATACTTTTCAGTTCAGCCATTATATATTCCTGCTCCACACAGCATACTTTTAGGTTTAATTTATAGAATGCTGTTACTCCTCCATCCCTTGACTTTCTATCTGCCTGCCTGCTTTATTCACTGATTAGCACTGAGGCAGTTGTTTAAAAATATTTAGTAAAATCGCAACCAGGTAGACTGAGTTAGTGCTTTCTGTGGGCATGTGTGCCTAGCATTAGGTCAATCACATTGTCTTGTTTCATTACACAGTGCTCTTTGCACTGAACAGAGGAAATTTGGAACTAAATATGGGTAACTTTAGAGAATCCTTTTTCCCTAGAGTTTGCTAGTTTTTCTTTTGTAATTGAATATTTTAGGTTGTCCTTGTCCTGAGGATTATTTTAGATGTACACTTAAGGCCTTTCCAGATCTTTCCTGAGCCTGTATCTTCCCTTGGAAATGCATGCTGACTTCATTCCCTTCAATATGCAAGGCAGCATTTGGGTGTTTCAGCACAGTACACACTCCCAAAAGGTTAAGAAGGAAAAATTAAGAAAGGTGCTGGGTCTATAATCTCAGCACTTGGTATGCTGAAGCAGGAGGCTTGCCATCAGCTTAAAGTTAGCATGGGCACTATATGGGGAGGTCAAAGCCAGCCTCAGCTAATAGTGAGACCCCGTGTTGCAAAAAAATGGGGGTTCAGGTGCTGAATCTTTCAGTCTTATAGAGATGTTTTCATCAACCTCTTGTCCACATGTTTTCTGTTCTAGAGATGTTGAAGAACCTGCTTCCAACAATTGCAGGGTGACAACAAGAGCTGCTGCTTCTCTCTGTGTCTCTATATTGAGAAACTACCACAGCAGAGTCCATGCTAGATATGGGTTTGGAATGTACCCCAAAGCTCATGCATTAAACCCATAGTCACCACATGGTGCTGTGGGGAAGTAATAGAAATTTCAAGAGTTGGAATCTATTTGGTCAGCGGCACTTGCCTTTGAAGGGTGTACTTTGTCTCCGTCCTCTCTTTGCTCATTGTTTCTCTGTTTCCTGGCTTCCATGAGACGAGCAGCTTCATTCTGTCCTGTTTTCTCTACCATAATGTTTCACGTCGCTACAGTCTGAAGCAATGAAGTCAGCTGATCATGACCTTCTAAAACCATGAGCCAAAACAAGTACTTCTTTATTTTAGTTGATTCTCCTCAGTATTTTGTCACGGTGATGGGAAGTTGAGTAACACATCCCAACATTTGCAGAAACAGGTTCTTTATATTTCCAATGATACAGCGTTTAAAACTGTGTGCAAACTGCTCCAGTGAAGTGAATCTGCATTTTCACGGGGCTCTGGGATAAGAGATAAGGAGTTACCACTCTGTGGGATGGTATTGACCAAAATCCATCGCAGTTCACTATCCAGGATTTCCCAGGAGCTTTCAAGCTTTAAACGCCAGAGTTCCCAAGTAGTTATAGCAGACAGATTCTTATTGTGCATTTATTTCCTAGGTGGAGAGATAGATTTCTGGCACTTCCTGTTTCACCACTATTTTAAGAATCCTTTGGATTTTGGTGATGCTTTTTATTTCTCTTCTTTGTACTAGTTAATTATAGCTTGCTTCTCTAGGGCAACTTGATATAAAGTTGTCTTGCAAATTTTGTAAAAGCTAAATTAATTCCTTAACATTGAAATAAGAAGAGGATATATTAGCAAAATCTAGTATATCTAGATTGCTTCTTCTACCTATAAACTCCTTTACCAAATAGGGTAAAGGTAAAGGTAAGGGAATAGCCTAAGACCACAGATTCATTATGCTTTAGCGTATTTCTTTCATTTCTATTTCCTGGTGTCTCATTTTCTTAGGAAAAGAAAGAAAAGAATTTTGCTTATACCAAATTATACAATTATACAAAATTGCTTTCATTTACTAATCAAAGGGATTCCAATCTCTTTTAGAACTGTAGTGAAATATATAAAAACATTCAACTCACTTTTGTTAGGTGATGATTGAAAAATACAGACAAAAGAGATGCTAACTCATTTTCATTTGAAAATGTGCTCTTTCAAAATGTTCATAAAGTCACACAAATCAGTTGGTGATTCCAGATTAAATATGCTACTAAGTCGTGTCCATATTATTAATTTAAGACAATTCTAACCAATTTTTTTTCCTAATGTAACTTTAAAAATGTAAACTTTGAATTTGCAATTCCTTTTTGCTGCAGGGTAATGTTTGGCATAGAAACAAACACTGACTCTCTTTTGGTTGCTATCTCATGCAATAACTTTCCCTAGGAGAAAAAGATTACTCCTCCTTTTCCTATGCCAACTAAGGTGTTCAATATAATTTTGCTCAACAGTAGGAAAAACAAATTTAAAAGTCAAAAGTCATCTTCCAGAAGGGTTAGCTCATCCAAAACATGATTTTATAGCTGAGCAAAATAATAAAATAAGTTGCCAAAATTATTTATATAGTTATTTATTGGTGGGAAAGTGGAAACACATGAAATGCATATAAAATAATTTAATAGAGTTTCATTCCTCCATAACTCATGTTTAAATTTAATTGTCTTTGTAAGTTTTGAGAGAGGACTCTTGAGAGGTGGTGAAACTAAAAGGACTACCCTTGTGACTGTATAAATGCCGTTATAAAATGGTATTTTAGGAGTAATCTTTTTCTTTTTGACCTTCTGCTGCTATATGAAGTTATGGCATTTAAGGTGCCATTTTAAAGGCAAATGCTATTCCTTCATCAGACATTGAGGCTGCTAGTATATTGATATTGAAGTTTCTTACTTCGAGAACTAAGAGAGGATAAAATTGTTTCTAAGTTATCCTCTTTTCAGTGTTCTGTTTCATCAGAACAAAGTGGACTAAGATATAACTAGATAATTTGTAAAAATTTTAGAGTCCTCATTAGTCAAATTTATTTTGTTTCCACTTTATGAAGTATTCATATGGTAATTATTTTGTATGGTTAATAAATAGTTTGTGAATATTAATGTTGAAGCATTAACAAGTTATTGTCTCTTGTCAGCTGTTAGTAGGGAAAGAAAACTGAACACTTCAAAACAGAGTTTTGCATGAGAAGACAATTTTGTACATATCCAGTTTTAAAAATAATCGTGTTTGAATATTTTTTCCTTTGCTTAGTTTTACTGAAATATCATCAGATATAATATTGTTTTAAATGCTGATCCTTATTGTGTACACTATATGTATTTATTTTATTTTTCTTTCATCAAGACTTCTGTCTTATAAGCGCATACCTCACACTGGTGCTGCTCACACAAATCAGTCTTGCTTCAGAGTTGTGTGTCTTGCAAAAGTAACCTCTTCATGACCTATATCTTTGAGTAACATGAACTGTACAATGCACTTTATTCTGGAAGTGCTTTTGAAAGCTTCTGAAATAAGAAGTTATACTCTCACCCCAGTTAGATTTCTATGTAGACTGTGAAAACAGTGGTTTCAAAGAGATGTTTCAAAAGCAGATGATATATCTACTTTTGAGGGGCAGGTTTAAATAGAAGCAGTTGCTGTGGCTTATCCGCTGGCAGGTACATTTGCCAGTCAATGCCAGAATAAAGATGAAAACTGGTTTGAAAGGATTTATAACTCCTTTGGTTCATCACTTTACCATTAATTGTTGACTTATTTTTAAGGTAATGACTCTCTTCCACAGGAAGAAACACCTTGCTGAACATTTGACCTGATTCTTTATTGCCTGTCTAGAAGCACTTAGTTATAGTTATCTTTTCATGCACTCAACAAGTATAATTTTATGGTTTATAAAATGCAGAATACTGTGGTATTGGTTGGAAGATAACATGCCAACAAAACATTTCTAATACTCGAACTTATAAACTTTTCCCCCAAAAGCTAAGGTAAAACACAAAAATTTTCAAAGGATTTTCATGAAGGTATGAAATTTAATGACTACACTATTAATCCCATGGAGAAAATCATACAACAGAAGAAATAAATAGCATCTGCCAGTTGGGGCCAGGTCATCTTCCTTAGAGTATAGGCCCTAAATTTTAGGCTTTGTGTTGATAAAATTTGAACAGCAAACCGTAGGTTTATAGAACCTGAATTTTCATTGTGCCTATCACTCTTCTCCTCAATCATTAGAAAGCAAAAGGTAGCTGTAGGTTGTTGTAGTGTTTCGTTTTACATGTGAACTTGATTGGATCAAAAAGTGTATGGATATTTAGTGAAATGTTATTGGGAGTATTTCATTTTTTATTTTAAAAGTAAAAGAATGAAAACATCAACAAAGAGACACAAAGTAGCACAAGAACAGTACAATCAAAACTGAATTACAGACAAGGTGACAGGGAATTAACAATGGTTGTATTACATATTGATAACTTCAAAGCACATGCTCAGGAAAACACATATAGACATACAATATTGATCAAACAACTAATCATAAGCAGATGTTTGTTAGGGACTAACATTTAAATTAATGCACTGAGTAAAGAAAACAGCCCTCCATTATGTGCATAACCCTTATCTAGCCAGCTGAAAGCCTTAAAAAGAAAAGGTTGACCCTTCTTTATTTCCTCTCAGGATAAGATAAAATTCTTGTTGTCTTTCTACCTTCAAGCCTTGATTTATCACTCAGTTCAAAATATCAGCTCTTCTTGAATTTGGAAGCTGGTGGGCTCTGGACTAGAAATACTTCAGTTTTTCTGGTTCTCATGCCTTCTGATTCAACATGGAACCAAATGATTGATTTACCCGGCCTTTGGACTGCTGATTCATGTTGCAGGTCTAGGAACTTGTCAGCCTCCATAAATAAACAGCAATATCATTTCCTGGTAGAAAAATTCTGGGTATATCTTCAGCTTGTTCTGCTTCTTTGGAGAATGTGGACTCACATAGTCAAGCAATTGTGCCTCATCCTAATTATAATTCATTCCCAAAAGCACTGTATAGGTCACCTCATCCTTTAGGTCAAATGAGGGCTGTAATTATAACATTTCAAATTCTTTTCCATCCAAAACCTCTGATTTGTTTCTTTTTATGCGCAAAAGGAAGAAATATTGCTTATATTTTTCCACTCTTCTGTGCATATACAAAACATTTATACCCCAAAACAATTGTGTGGAATAAATTCATTCATATATTTGTTCAACCATTTGTGAACAATCACTATGTTCCAGGCCTCTTTCCACTGTCATCAGAATAGACAAATGACAACAAAACAAAACAGTAGCAGAAGCAGTGTGAATTTTGACAGGGGCAATATGTTTATTGAGTAAAAGATAAAATAAAGCATAAGGTGATTAATGAACAATTGAACACCTTGTATGAAAGCCAAGGGACTTTAGTATCAAGAATCATGAAGACTTGGCAGTTTTGCTTTACTTCTAACAAACTGTCATTACATAAAATATTAAAAGTTGAAAAAATAAAAAAGGAAAATTCTCATATCCTTTGCTCCCAGAGAACTAGCTAATATTTCATTAAAAAATAGGGGGCCAAATATTATCTTTCTTAGAGTTCCAGCTATGGATAATATGGATAAAATGGATAATAGAAGGTCTCACAAACTTCACTGTATTTACTCAAATGAGTCTTTATTTGAAAATATGGTTAAACAAGAGAAATAACAAAGGATCATTAGAGGTTCAAACTTGCAGGCATAACTCATCGTTTTCAAGGCTCATGTATTTTTACATTAACATCTTTATTTGAATATTTGTATATTTGCATGTACTTGTGTGAAATAAAACAGAAATGTCATGTACTATTAAATTTTCTATAATGATAATATCTTCTAAAACTATAGTAAAACATTGTAATCGGAAAGTTGATATTGATAAAAACCTCCAGTCCTACTGGGATTTCTTTAGTTTTTATCTACAATTTACTGATATGTGTTTTACTAATTACAATTTTGTTATATGCAAATGTATGAATTTTCTAACATGATCAAGAGGGAAACACTTGAACTCAAAGCTCTCAAAAGTGTCCCTTGTAAATCCATATCCTCCTCTCTCCAAGCCATGTTGCATATACCATGGAAACCACTACCCTCCATGTCTAAAACATTTTCATTTAAAAGACGTTGGTCACAAGACCTCACTCTGTAGTTTAGGCTGGTCTCAGACTCATGGAAGTTCTCCTGCTTTACCCTCAAGAGTGCTGGGATTACAGCTGTGCACCACCACGCCTGGCTCAAAAACTTTATGCAAGTGCAATTATACAGTATGTCATGTTTTAGAATGTTTTTTCACACTACATTCTAGTTCTTTCCTTTCTCTTCCTTCCTCCAGATGCCATGTGGTAAACCGTTTTCTTCTCCCATATCTCTCTGTTATGATACTTTTTTTTTTTTTTTTTGCTTTTATTTTGGAGTCAGCCCCCCATGGACTGAAACCTCTTCAAGTGTGAGCCAAAATAAACGTTTTCTCATTTAGTTGTATATGTAGGTGTTTTGTTCACACAATGGAAGACTGAACAATACATTACTTAGTTCACTATTAAAAGTGTGTGTTGGATTCTGTAACTTTAAGGATAGATTTATTTTTTTCTTGTGGTTTTATTGGTTTTTGTTTCATATATTTAGAGTTCTCTTGTTAATTGCATATATGATACTAACTGTTACGTAGTTTTGGAGAACTGACTATTTTTATTTTTTTAGTGCTGCTTTTAATCTCTGTTTTTCTTGTTCCAAACTCTGCTCTATCTGAAATTAACATAGCTAATTCAGCAATCTATTAACTGGTGTTATAATGATATTTCTTTTTCTATTCATTTACTTTTAATCTATCTGATCTTAGTATTTAAAACGTATGTGTACCAAAAGCACATGCAAACTCTTACATACTGTAAATATATACCAATAAATTAGAAACTTCCAGTAGATAATGTATAATTGGGTCTTGATTTCCATGACTGATCCTTTTTCTGCAGTACAGAAGATTGAATCCAGGGTCCTTCACTGTGCTGTGTTCCCAGTCTTTTTTATTTGTTTATTTTTGGAGAGGTTCTTGCTAATTTGTCTAGGTTGGGCTGGAATGGTGATCACCCCCCCCCCCGTGGCCTCCATTGTGTTGGGATTACCAGTGTGGACATCCATTCCCAGTTCTAAAAGTGATTGTCCTTTAATTGTTTGTATTTAGATAACACAGATTTAAAGTGATTTTTATAAAATTCAGTTTTGTGTTGCTTCCAGCTTTTTTTCCTTTTTGCTCAAGATTGATTTTTATATTCTGGGCATTTTCTGACTCCATCTGAATGTTAGGGTTGTTTTCTTTTGTTCATTGAAGAAGACTTAATATTTTAGTAGAAATTGCACTAAACATATGGACTATACTTAGTAACATGCCTCACTGTGAGCAAATAAGGCTTTGTGGATGTTTTAGTTACTTTTGTCATTGCCAAAAAAAAAATAAACAACCTGTGTGAGTTATAGGAGGAAAGGTTTATTTCAGCTCACAATCTCTAGACATTTCAGTCCACAGCACGCTGGATCCAAGGCAGACGAGCATCACAGAGGAAAAGGGTTCATGGTACAGCAGGCAGAAGTCAGCAAGCAGCAAGCAGCAGCAGCAAGCCCGCCTTCCCTCCCTTTGTATTTGATCCAAGCTAACAAGCCTATTGATTGGTACACCCAGCTTGTGGCTCTCATTTTCCACCCCCAGAACTGTGCTAAACTGATTCAGTAATCAGCAATTCTTAATCTCAGTATCACATACCCTAGATCAAGCCACATCCAAATATACCCCACATATGAGCAAATAGGCTTTGGGCCTAGATACAAGCCATAACAAGGGGGACATTATAGATATAATCTAATAACTTTGCATGTCTGGTGTGCAGCTAAATTTATTATGGTGAATGATCATTTTTAATGCATTATTGAAGTCTGTTTGCAAGGATCACATTGATGATTTTTTCATCTGCGATTTTTACGTCTAGGATATTGGCCTATGGGTTTATTCCATTGTTGACTCTTTTATGGTTTTGGTGTCAGGGATTCATAAAATTAATTTGGAAGCATAACTTCCTTTTTCATTATATGGAAAATTTTGAGGAGTGTTGTCATTAGTTCTTCCCTAATTTCTGGTAAAATTAATTGGTAAATTCATCAGGTCCTGGGCTTTTCTTAGTTAGTAGAGATTTTTATTACTGTATCAACTTAATTCTTTGTAATTAGTCCACAGGGACTCTGTAACTTCTTGATTCCACTTTTGTGAGTCACTTGTGTCTAGGAATACACTCATCTTTGGGAATTTCCTGACATATTTGAATATAAATTTTTAAACACTCTGCAATTATCTTGCATTTTGGTCATGTTTGTTGCAATATTTTAATTTTCATTTCATTAACATGGATCTTCTCTCCATGTTCTCTTCTTTTAGTAGATTTGGCTAAGGGTTTACCAAATCAGGTTTATCTTTCAAAAATCAAATTTTATGATTCATGGATTGTTTTTTGTCTGCATTCCATGTTCATGGCAGCATCAGTCACATTTATTAAGATAGGAAGGTAACATCTGCCAAATAACATACAAATGGATACCAAAATTTTGTAATATACAAATGGGTCCATCATTGAAGAATTAGAAAACCCCATAAAATGTCTTAATGTAGAGATTGTTTTGGAACAAGGCCTTGTCATTGATACAGAAAACAGATAACATTGGCAGAAAATACTTGTGATGTGATATGGGGCCCTGGGAGATGGAGAATATATACCTGTTATATCAACTAGTCAAAAAAGCAGAATTGCTTATCATGAACTATATGCCTTCAGAAACACAAAGTGAAAGTGAAAGCTTTCTAAGGGAAATGCATTATAAATTATAAAGACAATTGGGTGGCATCAAAATGCTATGACATGCCATGTGACTCATTCTCAGTCCCACCCCCAATGACATATATTTATGTTAAATTTGTGTCCATCTGAGTTCATATTTATACAGCATGGGGTTTGGGTCCATGTGACTATGCAGTGGATGAAACACAAGCTGTTTTCAGGAACGGAAAGAGTGTATGTGTATGCAAACCAAAAGAAAGTGGTTTTGCGAGATATTCACAGGCTACATGTCTCAACCACTAAGTTAAAAGGGAAACGTACTTTGGTAAGCTTTTTATGCAGCAATAATGTTAATGTCAGTACAAAAAAAGGCTAATAAGTTCGTCTGAACATCTACTGTTTGTAGGAATTCAGATATATATGTAGTAAAGGATAGTTTAAAAATAGAGGAATAAAGCCAAGTAAATGGAAAGATAAAAAATACGCTAGAAAATCAGAGAATGAACAAAAATGGGACATTTATTGAGTTACAACTATGTGATTCAGTGAGTTTTAGTCTGTTAGTGACTTTCATAAATTTAACCTCTTTAATTGTTTTTGGACAGATTCAGCCAGAGGTCTTGTTTTGTAGAATTGTTTCAAATTTTTTCCCCACTCTCTTTGGAAGATCAGTGAAACAACTGTAACCTTTACATCTGTTGAGCATTAACTCCACAGTCACGAAATTTTATTTTCTTTCCAGCTGTGTGCTCTCTGAATCTAGGCTGAGCTGAAGAAAGGAAAAATAGAGTGGCATATAATGCAATCCAAATGGCTGGATACTTCACTTCTTAGTACTATCAAATTCAAATCTGACCATGAATCTGTGTATCTGCCTTTACATGATGTTTATTTTCCCTTCCTCTAATAAAGGTTCTACATTTGCTGCAGAATTATAATGCCCCTATGTATTGTGTTTCTTTGTTGGTGCTGTTGACAGAGATATGTTTTCTGTTGTGGTAACAAAAGAAAGCTTGTCCATCTGTTGGAAACAGAATATTGCTTCCAAGTGTAAAATATTTATCTAACTGCAAGGCAGGAGCTGCTGAACAAATGAAGCTGATTAGAGACTTTTTTCCTTTTATTTGAACCCAGGAGCTCTCCTAGCAGCTTTAAAATGTCAAAGAGACTAAAAATTTATTAAATTTTACCTTGTTGTGGGTGTTTGAGAAATAAACTAGTCTAAAGTCATTACCATAAACTCTCAAATTGTGAATGGTTATTATCCTCCTGGCCACTCCCTTTCTTGATATGAAAAGAATTGATTGCTTAAGAATATACTGAAACACACTGAGTATACAGTTAGTTCAAATATTAAAATGTTGAAAAATAAATGAACATACTTTAAATAAAGTCTCTGCTATTTCTGTCAGTTCACTGGCTATTTGCACTAAGCCCTTATTTTGTTTAACCCTATCACCTGATAAGCAGACCGCCCAAACCCATGCGTCCCCTCTGACACTTTGGAGGAAGGCTGGTCACTAAAGGGGAGGTGCTAAACATGTGAGATAAGTTCTTTCTTGGTGGCATTTCTAACATACTGTCAGTGAATTCAGAGACTCAGGGAGGTATAAGATAAGAATTCAGTTTCAATTCTGAAAAACCTTTGGAAATCAACTTTTCAAAGGATGTGTTGAAATGTTTCAAAGACAATAAAGGAAAACATGGCTAAAGAACGTTGCTAAACAGAGTAAAGTGATGTTATACTTGATTCGATCTATGCAGGCCCATTAATAATTCATTATTTCAGTTTCATGACTTTCTATGAAGGGCATTAAAAAGAGACATTCACATAAAGAAACTTATACAATTCAAAAGGAAAATACTTGGTGGAACCTTTCAAATTTTACCAGCTCATAATATCCCATATTGGTTTAATTAAGCATTATACCAATGGTGTAAGAAAAAGTGAAGAAGAAAAGCAGACAATGTGTAGCTAAATTGCAAGATCCACATAACTTCCAAAAATGGCTTGATATATTTTTATTAAAATTTATATTTTAGGTAATTTCATATGCAAATCTGATACCTGGTTTTAAGTAAAAGCATGTCTTAAGAAATGTAAATAATTTCAGTAATATAAATTTCAAACTGAATTTCACGTTAAAGTGAGAGGAGCTTAGTGATTCTATACAGAAAGCAGAATTTGTGGTTTTATTTCTCAGTGAAGAATATATTACCATTCTTGACCTCAGCATGTAAATATTTTTTCTCAATTTGCAGGTATCAATAAATAGATGCCATGCAATATTACCTACTGTTTCTGAAGTTACTAAAATTGCCCCAAAAATATCAGAAACACCTCAGGGTTCTACTGCATCAGAATGGATCTAGAGATACGTATTTTGGCAATTGCTAAAAATACGAGAAAAGAGAAATAGTAAGTGAGAGAAAGTCAGTGAGGCTGCAAAAGACTAGCACTGCTACACTGAAATGCAAATTACTCAATTATCATTCTGTGAAATTAATTGAAGTTAGTCATTCTCAATAGTTACTAATAACAAAGGTGAATGTAAAATAAATTTTAAACAATTGTATGAACTTGACAATTCTGTAGTAAATATCTAAACAAAATAATATTTTAGTATAGATCCTTATCATAAATTATACTAATTCAGTAATGAAATTCATGTCATAAAAAGAAGTATACAAAAAATGAAGTACTAGCCTTTGTCACTCATATATGAAAGTTAAAATGTTGATTTTAGAGAAGCAGAGGACAGAATAACATCATTAGATGCTAGGGTGAAAGGGAATAGGAGCTTGGTTAATGGATACTAAAAAACAGATAAGAGGAACAACTACTAGGATTTTACAGAATAACAGGCTGGCTAAAATTCTTCAATAATTGTATGTTGTAGTTAACATACAGAAAGCAAGTTTGAAAGTTCTCAACATAAAAAAAGATGTATCTTTTTAAAAAGTGCTGACTACTCTGACTTGATAAACCTGCTTCTCTGTTACTTTTGTCTGTCCTGATTGAAGTCCCCTCGCTCCTATGTTCCGTAAATTTCTGGAGTCCTGGTTGGTGAGAGAGCCCATTACTTCTTTTAGATGCAGAATACACTGTATACTTATTTCGTCCTTCTCCCTGGTAGCTGGGGTTCAGGCGATGAGGCTTTCTCCGGAAGACAGGCCAGGCAAGAACTAGATTTGGAACCAGTGAAAACAGCAGCAGGAACCAAGGAGAACTTTCCTGTTTTTGTTAATCTTGTAGACAAACTAAGGTTCTGGGACGGCCAGGTTCAGGGCCAGCTTGTAGTCTGAGAATTACTGTGCTCTGTAGTAGTATTTCCACCACACTGGCTTCTATGGCCCCTCATCCTTATTAGGAAAACACTCGGTGATTTTAGGACTCAATCAGTATCTACTTAGTATCTTCTTTATCTGCTTCAAGCAGTCAGAGGTATTTACCACCTCTGATGATGAACTGACAGACAAAAATAATGTAAGAAATTTTATATAATTTTTATTCACATAAGATTTAGAGATATGTCTTATGTAATCTTTAACATGTGCTTATATTAATGTTTGTCAAATATTTATTATTTATAGAATGTTCTCCTTTTTCTTGGGCACAAATAATACATAGTACAGAGAGTGCTGTTAATTCTAGCTATGTACAGTCACCTTAGCATTACTTACATGTCATAAATATTGTCACACTCAACTAAAAAAAAGACAAAACCACCATGTGAATGATGTATCCAAGCTCAGAAAATCAAGATACGAGATGATACCTTAAAGACAGAAGTCTGTCTTTACCCCTGTGGTTTTCAACATACATTATGTCACCTTTATTATGAGTTCTAAGAAAGAAGGAAGCCAATGTCTATCTAGAAGAATTCCAATTTTTGATAACACAAATTTGTTCTCATTAGAGTTTATTAAAATTATGCCTAAGTTGTACAGACCCTCAGCCCACATATTTCTGGCAAAATAAACAATTAGAGTGTTCCTACAATCAATTTTCAATTATATTCCAAGGAGAAGGTAAGGTAATAAGGCACAAAATTTTATTCAACTTATCACAGATACATTTCTGACTTTTTTCTCTGATCTAACATACTTTTAGGGGCGCCTGTTCAAAAGAACAAGCAAACATCCCTTCTCATAAGACTTTCAATTTCCTTCATTATGCTGCCTGAATCAATGGCAAAGCTTAAGAGCTTCGGGAATGGACAATAGTGTTTCTTACAGATAAACTACTCCCACTCTCTTCCGAATCTCCCCCACCTTTCTGGAGTTCACCTTCTCTGGCTTCTTGTATCCCTCCAGGGCAGTTCTAGTGGTGACAATGGAGTCTGCTACCAGATCATTAATTGTTAATTAATGTTCTTTAACACTCTTAAAATTTGCTAGACTTGCTGCAACCAGTATCACAGAGTCTATCTCAGTAGTATGCAGTCTCTATTTGCTATGTCACTCCTGGAAACTGCTACCCTGACCTAAACTATAGCAAGGAAGCTGTTGCTGATTCCTAACTTGATAGAACCACCAGACCTCTGAACGCATTTTCACACATACTGATTCAAGCCGTCCCAGAACATAATTTATATTCCTCATGCAAAACTCCTCTCTGTCTTCACCTGACTCCCACCTGAAAGACAGTGTGCACACACATGTACAGACACACAGCACACAATTCCAGCTTCCAAATGTCTTTCTACTGTGTGGGTCCATTGAAAATATAAAATGTAAAATCTTACTGGGTCATATTAATAATTTAGAAGAGAATGAACAAATAAACACGGCAAGATTCAGTTTTTGTGCTTCAAAATTAACATGATTTTAGCCCGTAACCAAACCAAACATGGTGTTCTTGTCTAGAAGCCATAGCCTATTATTGCACGGCAAGCACAAGACCTGGAGGAACTTCTAAGAGCCAATTGCTGCAAAGCATCTGTACATGACACACTCTACCTTTCAGAGGTTCCTCTGGCAGATACTGCTATGGCACACAATTTAACTTCTCTCAGAGTTCGTCAGCGGCACTGGAAGAGCTTCATAGACCACAGCTAAAAAAGGAAAAGAAATTAACTGAGAGGGTTCATAATTCAACCTATTTCATTTTCTGTTCCCTCAGCTGAAAGGAGAAAAAGACAAAGCTCTCTTTAACCTTTATAATTCATTCAGAATATGAAGAGTAGAGCTGTGTCTATAGTTGGAAGTCTTAGAAATTGTGAAGTAACAGCAGAGCACTTGGGGAAGAAGGGACATGTAGAGAAACTGTACATTATGGTAATGTATCAAAGTATCTGCAAGAAAAATATATTCTTTACAATTGCATGCAATCTGGGTAGGAATCTAAAGACAGGAAACGTTTGCCCTCTTTTAGTACCGTCCCATCCCACTGATTGAACCTGCAAATCAATACTGGCCAAAAGCCAGGATAATTTAGGACACCACAGTCATAATCAATGATCTCTCAAAGGAAATAATGATCACAGCTCTACTAAATGAATCAAAGCTTAGATAAGCATGGCACGGGCATGTTTCTTTTCTTGGATACTGCTTTTCCTTCCTCATTCTTTTATTTTGCACTTTTGTATATTCAACTTTATGGAGTCATGCCTGAGTGCTGTAATTAGGGACTGTGTTTTCACTAATTGGAACTATACAAGGAGTAAAGGGTACATAGCATAGGGCATTTTATGACCCTGGGTCTAGATTTATGATGCCAGCCAATGTACTCAAGAAAAGAAACCTCAGTGAGCTCTGCAGTGAATCTTGGGATTAGTTTGGTTTTCTACTAGATTTGCTCATTCCTGAATTCCCTCAGGATACACCAGAACATGCAGATTCTATTTTGGTTATTTGTTAGAAATAGGAAAAGAAAAAAACTCCACTTTGAGTCTCTTTCCTCAGCTCCACCTGGCTAGGGAAAAAGGAGATTTCCATTGGTTTTGCTTAGTTTACTAAAAGTTTACTTTAGTTAAAAGTTTCAGCTATTAATAAAATACTAACTTATAGCAACTTGTTGGTCAGGATCTTAATGGGAGAGGTCCCTACTCTAGGGAAGTCTCCGTGTTAGGCCTGACTTTAGAGTGACCTGAGAGAGACCTGAGAGACCCCTGTCTCCTATTATAAATAGTGGGAAAAAATAAGGTGCCACAGTAAACAAGGGCCATAAAGACATTCAGGTCAGACTTGAAGTCCTCTTGGCACCATTTCCACCTGCACACCGGGCTGCTAGCCTTTGCAGTTTTGGACTTCAAACATTCCATCCAGGTTCTTTGAGACTCTGAAATTCTGACCTCCACCCAAGCATCCTGTATACACTCAGTTTGCTCTCCAGAAAGCTGCGATACCACTCGGCCGACAGCTTTCTGTAGGGAAATGAGTACAATCTGATCTTTTTGTAGCCTTGGTCTCTAGGTGTTGCCTCACACCTCTCTTGACCCAAAAACTGGAAACCCCTGTGTGTTCTAACATCTTTGGAAACATGAACTGCATACTTTTTGTGTAAGTACTAAATCCATTAATGGCATATTATAAACTTACAACCTGTGATTTTATTTTTTTCAACTTCTTAATGAGAGGCTCTGTCAGCTTCTTCCAGAAAGCTTCATCCACTCAAATTCTG
The DNA here is from genome assembly GCA_004027595.1 of Dinomys branickii. Lineage (NCBI taxonomy): Eukaryota > Metazoa > Chordata > Mammalia > Rodentia > Dinomyidae > Dinomys > Dinomys branickii. Next base: position 8,560 of record PVLD010010975.1, on the reverse strand, counting down.
TCCTTTCTGCAGCCTGCACAAGCTGGAGAGAAAGGGGCCATATTTCCTTCCAGGAAGGACGCTCTCCATGGTGCTGTTCTCCCCGCCCACCTCCTCCAGATTCACTGGGACTTTGTCAGTCCCACACCTTCATTCAACTTTTTCCCCATAATTGGTCCTGCTTTCTCTTTCTTCCATTAAAGATATGTGTTACTAACAAAAATGTTAAATCCCAAAATCTTTGTGTGGGTTTCAATTCTAGAAAATTCATAGTCATTTATATATATATATATATATATTCATATTATATATAAATATTTATGTACACATATCTGTATATATGTGTTCTTCTTCTTGAAAGGAGAATAAAATTGTTATTTTGGATCATCCTAGAATTATATTTATGGAGTTAGAGAATGTAGAAATCAAATCAAGCAGAATTTGTTTCCTCAAGTTTTAACATTTCATTCTCTGCTTTATTCCAAGGAAATTTCAGCTATGTAATGTATTTCATTACATCACATTGCTAGATTTCTGTGTTAACCACAAATCTAATAAAGCAACAAAAATTCCAAGCATCATCAGAGGCAGTATATATTTGTTTCATTTCAGTTTCTCCCCGTGAGTCTTATTTTGTATGAAAGCTTAATAGCTAGAAGCCACTGGAGAGAAGGAAAGAAAAAGGGAAGGATCTTACTAAGAGTGGTAGCGGGATACTAGTCTCAGCCTATAATCCCAGCACTCTGCAAGGCTGAGGCAGGAGGACCACAGATTCCCCCAAGTTATGCACCGTAGGTAATGTCATGATTTATAAATACACTCTCTCAAAAAATTAAAAAATCCTTGGGGCAAAAATGGTCAAGATCAGTCTCTGTCTGCTTGCAAAAATATCTAAAACTATTGTTCTATTAGATCCGTTTGGAGCATTGATAATTTCTTTAATAGACTACATAAAGTAGCTATATAGTTACTTCTAAATGCCAATCACCCAGGGGGAAGTACAGTGGGAAAGGGAGCATAGATGTTGAAGCTTTAATACCTGAAGTCATTTTGGCCCCTCTCAGGCACTGTAATGTCCATTTGTGTACACTCTCCTAGTAATGTTATAGCAGTAATGCTTACGTATGAATATTAAGGAACTAGTATAATATCTGTGATAATATTTCACCTGTATATAATTATCACATAAATGTGTAAATCTTTTAAAATTTGACCTAGTTGTTACCTTTGATATCTTCCTATTTCTTTTTTGCAGTATGCAGCTGGCTATTTTCCTTGAGATATCTCCAGGTATCTGCACATTTTGCATTCTGCGGCCCACTCTGTAGTTTTACATTTGCTGTTTTGTTTTTTTTCTGATTGTGTGAATTAAAATCTTAAACAACTTTTTATATTTTTCCCTTTTAAATTCACAAATGTAATGTATCTTGTTGTCCATTGGCTTTAGTTTGATTTTCTCTGTATCAATGTATCATTTCTGCACTTTCTATTTGTTCTGTGCACTTATTACACTGCAATTCTGATCGCCACCAGCAATTACCTGGATAGACACATATTTTGACATTTCCAAGTGAAGAGTTGTAAACGCAGTCCTTTGGTGGTGGCTTTGGGATCAAGAGTGTCATCTCTGAGGTGGATTTAGTGCCAGTTTTGAACATCCTCTCACAGCCTTGTAAAGGGGGAATCTAAAATTTTCTCACGTGTGTTTAAAAAAAATGTACATGTCTCCAGCACCGGGTGTGGTGCTCTATAGTGTCCATTACAAGAAGATTGATGCTTATATTTTCTATAGTTTAATAATTTTCCTGTGGGAACTATCACTGACAAGGAGGAAGTGGGCTTTGGGAGAAGTGGATTTGCCCCCTTTGCATGGCATTTCTGTTAGTTTTTGCTATATGTCATTTGAGCGTATAAAACTCTTGGCATATATTTGGTATATAATAACGCTGTGTGACATAGTTTTCTTTTGCTATTATCTACGTTTTATATTTAAAATTATTTTGACTTACAGTCATGTGTCACAGTAGAGCCCACTCTACTCTTTATTTGTGTTTTGTCATGCATGTCCCCCTTCATCTTCTTTCCTCTTACACTCCTACCCTATTTCACTTGAGATAGAATTCTTCCAAAATCTGTGCAATTAATTTGTTTTCCTTAAAATGTTTATCTTTTCAGTGGTGCTCTAGTTTGGGTGTTGATCCCCCAAACCTCATATACTCAAAGCTTTGTCCCCAGCTTGGTATTACTGGAAAGTGGTGCACATTTTACATGGTGGCATCTAGTACAGGGCATCGGGACCTATAGCACATGGTGCCGGGGGCCGGGAGACTATCTGGGATCACCAGGCTTCGGTAAAGGCATCATGGCGTGGGATTTACTGTGCCTAGGTGCAGCAGACAGAAAACATAAAAGACCATCTCCAGGCAACAAAAGCCAGTGTACCTCTTTTGTAGGGATGGAAAGAAGGCAGGGGACATTAGGTGAGAAGATTTTACTAAACATCTGTGGACAAAGTTCTGTAGTTGTCTTGCACCTCCGTGGACAAAAGCCTTGAAGTGTGTAGTGTAAATTTTCAGGTATCTCCAGATGTCCCCAAATGTTCCCAGTCCTACAGAATTCCTTTGCCTGTCTTATCTTCTTTAATAGCTCCTGCTTTCCCATGATAGCTGTAGGACTGAGCTGAATTCTCAGCCGGGAGGCCTGCTTCTGCTGACAAGTAGGTTGGAGGCTGGGAGAATCAGGTCAAATTCGAACCTCACAAGTCCCAGGGAAGTGAAAGGGATTATGAGCCTCTCTCTTCCTCTTTCTCTTGCACATTTTATCAGGCTGGGAAGCAGAGCAGTGAAAGACTGCAAGAGCAGAAGGGGTGATGGATAGACGGGAATCCCCTGGCCACGCCTCCATGCCCTGCTCGCATGCACCGGGAAGTGTTTCAGCGATGTCGGGGTGGAACCCAGAGCCAATCCGGGTCAAACCCCACTCACTGTTGCAGCCATTATCTCCCCTTTGATTTTATTATCCATATCAAATTTTTTCCTTCCCTTGTAAGTGCTACTTTTTCATATATATATTTCTGTCTTTTAGTTGAGTTCAAATTCTCTTGGTTTTTTGGTAGGGTTCATAATTTTACAGTAAAGTATGTAAAACCTTACTCTTCTAAAAGCTTTAATGACTTTGAACCTGAGGATTTATGATCTCCACCATTTCTGGAAAATATTCAGCCATTATCTTTTTGAGAAATGTATCTTCATCTATTCTATAACACAGTGTTTCAAGAAATTTAAAAAAAAATTTCTCTTGTATCTTCACACTCTAATATCCATAAAATTAACTAATATTTAATAATTTGCAAGTTCTTACTCTAATGTACTTTTCTTATCATTTCAGCAATTTTAATTCCTATTGATTTATTCTCATTTCATTTCAACATACTCATTTTTGGTAAACTATAACCCTCATTTTATATCTAACTTTCCTGAATTTTTAGACTATTTATTGACTTTTCGCCAAAATTTTTTTTATAACTTTCTTTTTAGGTGTTTAAGAAAAATGCTGTGGTAAACCTTTAAGTAGATAGGCAACTCAAGCATTAATTATGTTGTGGAAATGAAACTTCCACCACACACATTAAGATACTTAGGGCATAAAAAAATCACCTATAGTTTGCAAAACTTAGGTATAGTCAATTATCAACATAGAGTTCTAATTTCAGATGAAATTCATAGTTATTTAAACTTTAATAATTACCTGCTTATCACACATTAATTTTAGTTTAACCTTATAGACACTTTAATATCTATTTGGTTGGCACATATATTTAAATATTTGTTTTTCCAATTTTTGAAACAGAGTGGGCTGATCCTTAGTTTTTAATCTGCTTTTACTCAGATTTAAGCAAGTGAAACACAAAAAATAGGTCTTGTTGATGTTTGAGCTTTTATTATGAACAGTAAATTATTTGGGGTGGAAATGTAACAATGTAAATGTGAAATAAATTGGTGAATTAATCAATTCTTCTTGATGATGATAACCTAAATAATTACTGGACTCTATTCTAATAGAATAAATTGGATTCAGATTATGAATGTCTTCTCAGGAGCAACCTGTATGTCAGCGTTCACTTACATCAGGAAAATAATGTTTCTCTGTTTGTAGATTGAAGCTCTCTAACCTGATACATCCACCATGTCATTTAAACTTTATATAAATAAAAAAGGGGTTAATATATTGCGCAAGTATTGTCTTCAGCCAAAATTACCTCTTTAATTTCAAAATTAATATAAATATTTTTAGAGAAATGTCGCAATAAACTCTAATAAATCTCAGTTTGATTGCTATAAGTCATTATAAAAATATAAAGTTGTTATTTTTTCTAATGAAAATATTGTTGAAAATTGTGATTCACTCTTCTTATTGTTTTGTCCACAGAGGCATGGAAAACAGTTTAAAAATAAAACTATTTTCTCATTTGCTAGTGTTTGTTATTTCCAAAATCCAATTACAAAAAATTGAACTGTGATAAAGAAGAAAACATATTAATCAGTAACAGGTCCTTAAACTTTATTTCCATAGTTTTCCTGAAATGTAAATTTCTGAAAGAATTATCATATATATATATATATATATATATATATATATACTTGTAGAAACTGAATATGAACTTAAAAGCTGTGGAAAAATAACACAACTTAATACTATGTTGTATGCAGGGGATGCATAAGAAGTCAAACTTTGCTTATTCAATACAATGATTATAACAGGAGTATTTAAACCTCTTCAAAGCAGTGCAAGGTGTAGACTGTGATTCTGTTGCAGAAGTCATGTTTCTATACAGAAGCATAAAGATGAATTTGTCTTTTAGAACCAAGTAATAAATGTATTTCTGAGAGGAAAAATATAAATTTACACACAGTGATGTGACACACTAGTTGAAATACATTCATTTATTCATTATTACTTATCATACAGATGAACAGAAACAATGACTCTAATAATAAAAGCAGGTACACAGTTCTTAAGGATTACGACATGAGGCTTAAGAATTACAACATGAGCAGTTACATATAGAAGTTACAGGAAATTCATTTTCCAATTTAAAATCCACTTTTGAGGATTTGCATTAGTTCTGGTTATACTGAGGGACATTCTCCTAAAATTACAATGCAGAAATTAACCCACAAATGTAATCAATTATCCTGAAAAGAAATATTGGCAGTCATTTGCACTATTTCTTTTAAAAAGTCAAAAATATGAAGCGATAGTTTTGTAGATGCCTGCATTGGTTGATAAAATACTTTCCGAGAGTAGTAACACTTGGCTGAAAGACATTTCCTGGAGTGTATCTGCTATCAGCTGATAGGATGAAGAATGTAGATGTCTAATTTTATTTACTTTGATTAGAGATATATACTGGTAAAATCAGGTTAAAATATTTATAGGTACATAGCTATTAAAAGAACATAATTTATGTGGCTTATATTTCAAATCAATTATTTCCTTCATTTATTTAATAATTATTGCATTCTTTTTCCATATTCTGTAAGTATGAATCCAGTTTTTTAATCTAGTTTTTACTAGTCCTACCTTCGTAATGTAATTATGAACTATTTAGAAATAATTACTTAATCAAGTCTCCCAAACTTCATTTTTTGGCTTTGGCATTTGCTTAAATATGTCAATTAGAACAAGTAAATTTATCTCTTATGCTTCCAATTTCTTAATCTTTATAATAGTGATTCATATAAAATAGTAATGATTGTAAGATTTCAGAATTTTATCCTCATACGAGAAAGGATAAATTTCTTGTTGTTGTGCTTATATCACTATTGTGCATTAATATTCTCATTAACGTTTTCTTCATAAGTTCATTTACATACACTCCTAGTGAACAACTACTAAAACTATATGTCAGGACAATATATATAGTCAATATTTTCATAATCACTGTGTTGATTACTTTTCTCTTATTGGTGAGACAAAAATACACAAAACCCAAAATTAACAAAGGAAAGCTTTATTTAGTCCACAGTTTGTGGAAGTTTCAGTCCATGATCTCAAGGTGGCATGGCACAGGTGGAACAAGTCAAGGTGACAGAAGACCAGAAAAGCAGCAGGAGCGAACAAGCAGGGGAGCAAGCCTTCCTCCCTTACACAGCATGCCAGCTGTCTGCCTAATGATCTCTGGCCCTCCCCTTGCACAGGATGAGGATATTTACAAAGCCAGGGCCCTGGCCCCCTGCTGAGTCCCTTAGTTAAACTTCTAAATTTCTCAAGTTGACACAATGTATCAGCCATTACAATTACTTTTATTATAGACAAAAATAATGTAATGTTTAAGTATATATCACATTCAATATACATCCTACGCATACTTCTGGAATTAAATCACAAGGGACATCAAGAGTACATAATATTCTGTTAGAAATACAATGTATGTGTTTAGAGGAAGCCAAGGGGCCGAACACTGGCAGTTGCATGTAACTCTTTATTTGGTGCAAAGGAGCACTGCTTGTGTAAGATAGAGAAAAATGTCAGCAATCCAGTGAGAGGAACCAAGCAGCAAAAGAATTCCATACAACTTGCAAGCTTGAAATCCAGCCCGCAGAGCTGCCTGATCTGAGAGTGACTCCTCTTTTACAAAAACAGTGCTCATTGTGGAGTTATCCCAACCTTGAGTTTTGAAACTGATACAGCCACTGGGAGAAGCACACTGGTTTCTTGGTGCTATCGGAAGTTAGGTGCAGACTGCACTCCCAAGGGATAGTTTCCCCGGGGGCCTGCATCTTTACGACCAGCAGTTGTTATAGCACAAACCTAAATTGCACTCACATTTTCCCTGTACGGTGTAGAGGTCAACTCTTTCTTCCACAACCTTGGGAATTTGTACATGGTCTTGACTTCACTTGTGTTTTTCCACTGGAAAGTAGGTAGCCCCAAACTAAGCCTCACAGCTTCCCTTTCCACCAGTGCAACCATATGCAACGTGCAGGGTTTATGGAAGGTCTCTCCTGTAGCATACACCTGTAGGAGCACAAATACGACTAGCAGAAACACTACTGCCCCAGGTTTCCAAAAACCTAGAAGACATTTCCTCCATTTTCTAATGATCTTCAACTGCAGATATTAGTACCAAATACCATGGCATAATTTGTGCTTATCCTTGGTGCCTAGAGGGTATCATCTGAGCTCACACAACATGAAAGTGTCCATCGGTGCTCCAAGCACCACTGCCCACTGAATCCACCTCATGGGATCTGGGAAAAGATCATATGAGTTTCAGAAACTCAGAACATGGTTACTAGGCCCAGATTCAAGCACCGCCTGCGTCATCCTGTAGGACCCAAGAAAGTCTTATCTTGTACTATTTTAATATAGAGTTAGTAATCCTTAAATACTGACATTGCAAATGCTATGTTATGTCATGTTGGAATACAAAGAAACAAAACATATATATCCAGAGAATGTACAGCATACTGGTGAAATTTGCCCCAGCCCTGCAAGGTGTTAACTAGCTGGTGCTCTAACTGTATCTCCAAAAGGCCATCCCATAATGCTGTTAATCCGACTTCTTTTCCAAAGTATTCATCTGATAAGGCGTTGGCATGCAGATTATATAGGCAACTCTAAAATCTGAACATTAAAAAAAGCAAAGAATCTATTTTAACAATAAACTAAGCAACTAAATATACTTTGGGTGACTGAGGCAGCAGGATCACAAGTTTAAGTCTAGCTGGGCAAATTAGCGACTTAGTGAGAAACTTCGTGAGAAAAACAAGGGGCTGTAGCTCAGTGGGAAGGTTCTGCCTTCAGCCACCAGTACTGGGAAAAAAAATCTGAACTGGTACTTCTCAAAGGATGCACACAACTTTCGCATGCACAACAAGTAAATGATAAGCATGCACAATCTCACTAATCATCAGTGCAATGTAGATCCAAGCCATTACTGCATATCACCACATGTCAGAATAGCTACCCTCACACAAAAGAAAAGAAAGTCAAGACATAATAGTGAGAGTCTAGACTAGATGAAACGCTATACATGGACAATAGGAATGAGTATTAGTGTAGCTATTAGAGGGAAAAAGTATGCAAGTGCCTTCATAAATGCGAAGTGGAGTTACTGTGTAAGCCAGCAACTCTCCTACCGAGTTAAATACCCAAAGTAGGTAAAACCTCTACACCAAAAAGATATTTACACCCCCATTTTTACTGCAGCACAATTCACAGCAGCTTAATTATGGAATCAACCTTCACATTCTTCAGCAGATAAATGGATAAAGAAAAGGGACATATATACATATAGAGTTGGCTACTGTTTGACTAATCAATGAAATCCTTCCATGTGCAACAACGGGGATGTTCTTTAAGGTCACAAGAGTAATAATTAAGGATCCGGGGAAGATGGCGACCAGGTGAGCAGCAAGGGAGCGAACCTCCTTAATAAACACCACCAGCTCGAGACAGACTTGGCGAGCGTGAATGCCGGGACCTCGGCTGGGAAGTTTAAACTGGGCGTATTTCTCTGAGATGCCGGGGGAGATGTGGTAGGGCGGACCAGGCTGCCGGGGCGAGACGTGGGAAA